>CAUYLG010003273.1:0-59124 GCA_963573385.1 Cacajao melanocephalus | reverse complement strand
TTATGTTTAAGTCTTTAATCCATCTGGAGTTAATTTTAGTGTAAGGTGTCAGGAAGGGGTCCAGTTTCTGCTTTCTGCACACTGCTAGCCAGTTTTCCCAACACCATTTATTAAACAGGGAATCCTTTCCCCATTGCTTGTTTTTGTCGGGTTTGTCAAAGATCAGATGGTTGTAGATGTGTGGCGTTGCCTCCAGGGCCTCTGTTCTGTTCCATCAGTCTATATCTTTGTTTTGGTAACAGTACCATGCTGTTTTGATTACTGTAGCCTTGTAGTATAGTTTGAAATCAGGTAGTGTGATGCCTCCCACTTTGTTCTTTTTGCTTAGGATTGTCTTGGCTATGCAGGGTCTCTTTTGGTTCTATATGGCCCTCTTTTGGTCCCATATGGCTCTCTTTTGGTCCCATATGAAGTTTAAGTTGGTTTTTTCCAGTTCTGTGAAGAAGGTCATTGGTAGCTTGATGAGGATTTTTTTTTTTTAACTTCTCTCTGTGAGGAGTGGCCGGCTGTCTTTATTGGTTCTCTTTATTTAGGGGCTACCCTCTTGGGGATTTAACAGTATCTCTTGTAAAGACCATGAACTTGGGCTGTCACTGTGTGATAACAATTCCTTTATGCCCACACTGAATCTCAGATTCTGGCTGGGCGCTGTGGCTCATGCCTGTAATCCCAGCACTTTGGGAGGCTGAGGCAGGTGAATCCCTTGAGGCCAGGAGTTAGAGACCAGCCTGGGCAACATGACAAAACCCCATCTCTACAAAAATTTGCTGTGCATGGTGGCATATGTCTGTAGTCTCAGCTACTTGGTAGGCTGAGGTGGATAGATTGCTTGAGTCAGGGAGGTGGAGGTTGCAGTGAGCCAAGATCACGCCAGTGCACTCCAGCCTTGGCACAGAGTGAGACCCCGTCTCAAAATAAATAAATACATAAAAATCTCAGATTCTAAGATATTAGAATTGCTACCTTAATTTTAAGGTTTTAATATTATTGATTGCTTATACCTACGGGAACACCAAAGTTTGGTGATCCTGGTGTTCCATAGCCCTGGGGGAATTCAAGATGTTTGCTCAAAAGTTGGCTTATCAGCTCTTTGCTCCTTTTTGGCACTTCAGCTTCCTGAAGCTTTGTGTAATTTGTGCATTAATGATGCTCATTATGATCGCGGGGGGTGGGGGGGTGGTTTTTTGATGTGAAAATTAGGCTTTATGTAGACTTGATATGTTTTGGGATATTTCAAAGATATTTGTTAAATGCATCTGGAAAATTCAGGATGTCTGTTGCTGAGTTGCTAGACCTGTGCAGGGAACACCTTTCCAGAGGTCGTTGTGTTTTGTATTCTGCTGCTCATTATTTTTCTTCCCTGAAGAACTGTTTTGTTCTGTTTTGTCACTTTCAAAATCTGAGTGAGCTCTTTTCTCCTTCCAACTTCTCTGCCTGTGATATTCTTTTATCATGTCATCATTATTTTATCAGTAATTCTGCTCATGCCCAAGAATTTTGCCTCTTCTTCCTTAACTTACTGATTTCTACGGCATGTCTTTTTTTCTTAGTATTTCTTCGTAGGTCGGACATTTCCCCCAGTCATCCTTCTTTCTCCCGTTTGATGCATGTCACATCCTGGGAAGCATCAGCTGCTACATCCACCCCTCCCCCTCCTCTTCTGTCCCCACCGGGCCTTCCTGGAGCTGCTCCTGCCACGTTTACTCCATGTCTCTGGCTCACAGTGCTTCACTTGTATCCTTGTCATTCAGGGGTAACAGTTCAATGATCTTTCCCCTTCTCTGTCCACTGAGTTCATTTACAATTTATAATCCAAACTGTTTCTGGTTGTCAACTTGCCTGACTGTAACCTTTAATATTTACCCTGCTGTCCCTTCCTCCAAATCTTTCCTGTCATCTTTCATCTCTGGAGTTGTCAATATCCATCCCAAGTTGTTTATTTGTCTTTCTTTCTTTTACTTCCTCCCTCATCCTTTTTTGCTTGCTCTCTCGACTTTTTAATTTTGAATAATGATAGATTTGCAAAAAGTTGCAGTGATAGCAAAAACAGTATGAAGTGGTCCTGTATGCTCTTCACCCAGTTTCCCCCAATGCTCACATCTTACATAATTGTGGTCCTGCATCTGATTCAGGAAATGGACATTAGTACAATGTATGTGCATAGTTCTGTGCCATTTTATTGCATGTGTAGATGCAACAAGATGTAGAACTTTTTAATCACCACAAAGATCTCCCTCATGGTAACCCCTTTATAATAATATTCTACTCACCATTCCTAGCCCCCCGGCAACCACTAATCTGTTCTCCAGTCTATAATTCTGTCATCTGGAGAATGCTATCTAGTTGGTATTGTATAGTATGTGATATATTGAGACTAGGTTTATAAAATTCAGCATAATGCCCTTGAATTCTGTCCAAGTTATTATGTGTATCAATAGTTCATTCCTCTTTATTGCCGAGTAGTATTCCATAGTATGGATGAGCCACCATCTACCTATTGAAGTACATTTTGGTTGTTTCCAGGTTTTGGTACACAAATAATCGTCTTTCTTTTTAAAGATCTTTTTCCTCTAGGTTGCTGCTTTCTAACAGAAACTTACAGAAAAAGAAAATGTTTTGGGAGAGGAGGACTTACCCATTGGTTTCTTTTGCCCAATTAAGCGTTAGGTTTATTTACATTTGACAATGTAAATAAACAATTAATATTTTCTTTTCAGAAACACCCTCGCTTTTGGCATCCTGTTCCAATTCTCAGTTGTCAGTAAATGCCCTCCCTGCTTGTCTTGTTTGTCAGTGAATATGTTACATTTGACCTCCATGGAAGTGTTCCAATATAAATTTTGATCACAAACAAAAATCAGGTTTGGTTATTTTAAATTAGGATGTTAATTTAAAGTGACTACCTTGTTACAAGAGCTTTGGTGCCTGTTCAGGAGATCCTTCAAGTTATTTCTGAGAAAATGTATTGAAACCAGTGGACTTTGGAACTCAGAACTCAAGGGAAACAGGACAAGCTGAGTTTTAGCTGTTTGACTGGCAGGCTGGGTCAGGCCTCTGCTTAAAAAAAAAATTTACAGGCTCATTTTCCAGATGAGTTTCAGGCTCAGTATTTTGCTAGCCCTGCATATGTTTGAGAGGAAACTCCTGAGTGCTGGCTGACTGGCTGGGCTGGTTTTATCTTGGTTCTAGTGAATTAGTAGATTTGCCTGACATTTTTGGCATGCAGTAATGAAGATTGTCATAGGTTTCCTTTCTGTGAGCAGCCTGGCTTCATATTATGTTTGAAGATTTCACATATTTGCATGAACCCAAGTTGAGGTGATTATATGGGAGAGAAATAAAAGTGTAAATATTTAAATATTACAGATATTTTACAGTCTTTTAGGGTAAAAAGGGGATTTAATATATGTGAAATAGAAGTTTGCTTTGGCACATTAACGTCTTCTTTCTTTGTTTTTCTTTTCGTTTTCTTTTTTCTTTTTTTGATACAGGATTTCTCTCTTACCCAGACTGGAGTACAGTGGCATGATCATGGCTCACTGTAGCCTCAACTTCCCTGGCTCAAGGGATCCTTCTGCTTCAGCCTCCCCAGTAACTGGGACTACAGGCATACACCACTATGCATAGTTAATTTTTGTATTTTTTGTAAAGATAGGGTCTTGGCCTCAAACTCCTGGGCTCAAGCAATCCTCCTTCCTTGGCCTCCCAAAGTACTGTGATTACAGGTGTGAGATACCACCCCCAACCTTCTTCTTTGTCTTAAAGTCTGCAAGAAATTAGAAATTTTGATAGTTAAAACAATAATCAGAATCTTTTCTATTTTATGAAATTTCTAGGTTTTCTTTGCTTCACTGGTAACATTCAGTTAACATCTTTGTGAAAGCAAGATTCCCCCTCCAATACCCCCACCCTCCTATTCCCTACTTCAGATTTCCAGTGCTCCTTAACACGTGGGAGATGATAATGCCTTGTATGCATATAACTTACATCTGGAAGAATGGAAAACAGTTTGAACACTTTGTCTAGTGAGTCCCTAGTTTTCCTCAAGGTAGGCTGAGGAAGGTGAGCTGCAGATGGGCCCAGTGGTTCTCTGCGTGACAAGCACTGAGTCACTAAGTGAGTCACTGGTGAGGCGGGAGGGAGTGGTCCACCCAGGCCAGTGTTCTCAGGCCAGCACTGTCAGCATTTGTTTTCACAGTATCCCAAGGTCTCCGTAAGTGTTCCATGAGGTTACTGTAAGGTTCACATATCTCAGGGCGGGGCACGGTGGCTCACGCCTGTAATCCCAACACTTTGGGAGGCTGAGGAGGGTGGTTCAGCTGAGGTCAGGGGTTTAGGACCAGCCTGGCCAACATAGTGAAACCCTGTCTCTACTAAAAATACAAAAATTAGCTGGGCATTGTGGCACATGTCTGTAGTCCCAGCTTCTCAGGAGGCTGAAGCAGGAAAATTGCTTGAACCAGGAGTCAGAGGTTGCAGTGAGCTGAAATCGAGCCACTGCACTCCAGTCTGGGCGACAGAGCAACAGAGTGAGACTCCATCTCAAAAATAAACAAACAAAAGATTCACTTATCTTACAATCAAATCTGGATGAATTTGAAACAAAAAAGCAAAAAGACAAAACCACAACCATTTAGGGAGGATTTCTTGGGACACCTTAAAGAACAGATCATTGCAGGGCAGTGTTGTAGCTTAGAAAACTCTGAGACACAACCCTTTTTATGCAACTTTCTTCTTTCTCTTTCCTTCCCTCTTCTCTCCTTTCTTCCTCAATTTCTGATGGGCCCAATCCTAGAACTAGGCCATTTTGGGAGAAGGAGTGGGGAAATTCAGCAGCTCCTTTTTCAAGATAAGTTACTGGTCAGCATTCTTGGCCGTCCTTAGCAATACCATGAGCCCGCTCTCGTCTCATTATCCTCTCACTATCACTATCATCTAGCAATCGAAATTCTTTATTAATCAGTCTGTTTGGGACATCTGCCATGTGACATCTGATACCGCCAATGATGACTCAGGTGTGAAACATCTTCAACTGGCTCTGGATGATTGAAACCCAGATTTTACTGGGTGTTGGCGTTTATGCTAATCCTGGGAAAAGTGAGAACCCCTGTGACGTGACTAGCCATGGTAGCAGTTTAATAAACAAGGTCACTCATTTGCTGGTGTTTGTGGATCATGAATTCCCAGTTCCAGTACCTCCTAGGCAGTGAGACTTCCAACCATTGAGCCATCTGGAGGCCTGCTGGGACCTGGTCATTAGTGCACTGAGCATTGAAGCGATGGTGAAGATCTGAGAGAGGAAGTGATCAAAGCTGAGAAGCAAGGCAGAGTGACAGGAACTAGCATCTACTGAGCATCTAGTGAGTACTAAGTATTGGACTAGGGGCTTTAGCACGTGTGGTGACATTCATCACTGCGAAATGACAACTGACCAGTGACAGGATCCTCACCAGAAGAGGTCTCAGGTAATGTGGTTTCAAAAGAAACCTGTATGGGTTAGGATGCTTACCTTGGCGATTCATAGAAAATGTAAACAGTTTCCAAGTGATAAGGACATTTGTTGGCTTAGGAGAGGAGAGGTCAGTGGTTTATTAATGCTTATAAGCCCCCAGGTTACCTCTATCTCTGCCTATGAGTGTTCACTCGCTCCTGGGGCTGGCTATCTTTGTGGGCATAGAATGGTTGCCAGCACATTAGTGCTAGTGCTCCCTTATCTGTATCCAGAGAGTGAGTGAGAGAAAGCTGGTTTCTAGTACTTCTTCCGGAAAAGCAATGTACCTCCTTCCTGGAAGCCTCTCAGCCATCTTATCTTGTTGCACAGAACTCGGTGAAGTGACCAGTCTTCAACTATAATAAGGAGGATGGAATTACCTTTATTGGTTTGGACTACGAAGGGGGTACTCTGGGAGCTACGAATGGGGTCAGTGGGCAACTTGGAAGCAAGGTGTATTTAAATGGGAAATCTTGCTTTTGGTAAGAAGGAGCAAACCTTGAACTAGAGAGAAGTGAAATCAGGTTCTATGTAATGATATTTAGAAAGAAATGCATCAAAAAGATGTAAACAATTTCTGCTTTTACAGGGGAAAACGATAATTACCTGGGTTGTTCACTCAAATTTCACTCCTAAGCTCCAGATATATTTGGTGACCTCATGCCTTTTAAATACGACAGATCCAAGACAGCAGCCTTCACCTCTTTGTTCCACCTCATCAAATGTGCTCTTCCTAGTTTGTTCAGGGAAACCACTCAAATATAGACACCCAAGCAGCAGATTAAAACCCTTGGTACAAACTCTTATACCCTGTTATGTCAGGGTGTCTCTGAAGTTCTTTGTCATAAAGGGATAAAGCCAGTTGGCAAAGCCAATGTTCATATCAACATATTTGGAATCATCTTCAAGGGTGTTTTTAGGTGTCTATGACTACCTCTCTTTTATGCAGACTTTATTTTATGTGGGGCAACTGCAGCATCTAGAACACTTCAAGTAAGCAAGTTTAGTCTTTGCTTTTCTTCTGGGGTTAACCTGTGCCTGTGAGGGAGACAGCTAACGTCAAAGGCACGTGCCTGGCTGCACGCTGAATGGGAGCAAGAGTTTCACCTGGTGGTTTAGCAAGATTGCTTTGGGGGCAGGTGGTGGCGAGTGTTGGTTGAACTTCAGAAATTTTCTGTCGTTTTAACTGTTTTTTCCTGGTTGTGCTGTGAATGCCACACAGTGCTGTGCACATCTCGGGATGTAAATATGGAATTTTAAAACTTTGCTATTTGGCTTTAGTCAACCTAAAACATGAACTTTTTTAGCCAGGCATCACTCCAGCTCACCAGACAGGTTTGCCACAGGGAAAAAAAAATGAATGAAATGTGTTTGGCTTCATTATATTTACAGCCCAGAACTTAGACCCTCAGAATATGCTGTTTTGGGGGGGTTGCTGTTTGTTGCTGTTAATTCCCTAGGGCTGCCGTAACAAATTACCAAAAACTGATGGCTTAAACAACAGAAATTTATTGTGTCACCATTCTGGAGGCTGGAAGTCTGAAATCACGCTCCCTCCAAAGGTTTAAAGGAGGATCCTTTCTGCCTTTTCAAGATTCTGGTGGTTCCAGTGTTCCTGAGACTATTCTATTCTCAGCCTCCATCTTTACATGACCTTCTCTGTTGCTCCATGTTTCTTCTTCTGTTTCTCATAAGCACACTTGCCCCTGGATTTAGGTAGGGCCCACCTCAATAACCCCTGGGAATCTCATCTCAAGATCCTTAACTTAATTATGTCTGTAAAAACCATTTACCCAAATAAGGTCACATATACAGGTTCTGGGACTTGGACATCTATTTTTAGGGGCCACCATGAAACCCACTAGAGTTGCCATGCTGCTCCTGAGATGATGGCTATTGAGATGTTCAACAAGGCTCTTGGCTTCCAAGTCCAAGGACTGGTGCCACCTCTCAGAAGAGCTGCTTGAGGAAAGGTGAGTCTCAAACATCCACAATGGCAGGCTGTATCCCTATAATCATCTTGTTTCCTTGATGCTTTAATTATCACCTGGAGAGCTGTTCCTGCATGAGAAAGAACTTCTGGGAGATCCCAGTGAGTAGCCACCAAGTTCCTTAGATTGTGTCTTCTAAATCTTCTCTGAGTCCATCATACCCCTTCATTGTCACCACCACTGCTTTATCAAATTCCCATCGTTTCTACCCTGGATTATGCCTTTACATTTCCCCTCCTTCTCTTCAGCTCCCTTTCTCCACATTGCTGCCTGGAGGACATTGTAATCTGGTGTTACCTGCCTGGTGCTAGGCAGCTTTCCCCTGACCCTCCAGGCCCATCCTTTGCCACTCTGCCTTCTTCCAAAGCTCTCTTGCCTTCTGGTCTCTGGCTGAGTTTGGCCAATGGGGAGTATTGGTGAGATGGGAAAGATCCTAGCAGTGAGGGGGCGTTTTTCTCCCTAACATTTTCCCTGGAGGTCACTGCTGGCTGGCTGCATCTCCCAACTGATGCTGACCGCTTCCATCGGATGCCTTCTTCATATGTTTTTCTCCTGCAAGCTTTAGTACCCGTTTCTCTCTTTACCCTTCCAAGCCTAAGGACGACAACAGTGCCCTTTGTGCTTTTCCCACTCTGCCCACACCTTAAAACATAATTCCTTTATAAACTCTTCTCAAGTTAACAGTTTCAGTGTGCCATATGTTTCGTGACTGGACCATAACTAATACATCCATGCTTAAAGCATGTCACTGGCCCCATCTTGCCCAGAGGGCAAATGCATCAGCCCATGCTAGGGAACAAGAGTCCGGCCTTGCTTCCAGACTTGGTATTTCCTGACACACACACGGCACTCCTGCATGCTGATGGACTTTCGATTTTCTGTACTTGCTGTGGAGATTTTATAAGTAATGTTTTCTTTCCTGATTTATCTGCCTGGGCCTTTTCTTTTCCATCTTTCAAGATTCTACTGGAAGATTACCTGTTGCCTGTTGTTTTGTTGACCTCCCTAGGCAGGGCTAGCTACTTCCTCCCCTGTGCTCCCACATTGATGATATAAGTCCATTACAGTGCTATTCACTGCTGCAAGTGTTTGTTGGTGAGTCTGTTTTCCAGCTGATCGCTGAACTCTTGACCGTATACAGACTGTATCCTATTTTTCTTTGTTCTCCAAGTGCCTGTTGTTTACCCAGGTAGGATTAATAAATATTTTTTGAATGAATACACTTGTTTTACAGACTACATTATTTCTCACCCATTCCTATCAACGAGATTGCAGCAATAAAATGCCATCTTCGTCTATGCAACTGTGCATGCTGCTTTGTGTCTTGATGGGTATTATTTTGTTTTATCCTCATGACAACTCAGAGAGACGGGTAGATGGGAAGCAAATTTTCCCCTGTCATCTAGATTGTTAGTGGCAGAACTAAGCCAAGAATCTAGACCTTTTGATACTGATTTGCTTTTCTTTTCATGAGATCATTTTGCCTCCTGAGATGCCAGATTAAGAAAAATCAACAGAGCCCAGGGGCAGGCTAACCTAATGAGCAGCACCCCAAGGACCACTTCATATGGAAGGCAACTCAGGCTGCCATAGAGATAACTCCAAGTGATTATAAACACATGTCAGGAAGACCGTAGAGAGAGAGAGCTTGTTGTCAGAAGGGTTCTAACGAACAGAGCTGGTCACATTACCGGAACCTAACTTCCTGTTGCAAGAGAATTATGTCTGATGTAGGCTCCAGGGACTATCAACAAAACATAACACTTGGATTAAAATTAGGAATGAACATCAAAAAGAAGTATTCCACGACCCTAGGGAAGGGCTGGCAACCAATGGAGGAAGGAGTGGATTGTTTCTGTAATTCAAGCCATAGCCCATGAGAAAGTAATTTATAGGCAGCAGCACAAATAAAGATAAATTCAAGAGAACATTTGGGGCAATTTCTGTTACGTCAATAGAAGGCTTATATAGCTTCTTCCCTCTGTCTGCCTTAGGGGAAGGAGCATGATGTTGAAAGCACTGCTAATACAATGTAGCTCACTTGTGAGGACCATTCTCAGAGATACTATCAGAGAAGGGGCCTTAAAGGTCATCTGATGCTAGGCTTTGGACTTTTGGATCATTTCCAAAGGGAATGAAAAACATGAGATCTGATACTTCAATTGAGTGAGGGTCAAGACAGACCAAGTTTTGGTTGTGGCACATAGGTATTACCTGACATGATCTTCGCAAGGCTGTCTAGTCTCAGCATGTCTGTGCGATCCCTGTGGGTCTGTGTCATGACCTCATAGGCCATCATGACAGACCCTCGACGAACTGGGACACCCATTACTTGCTTGAATTTCTCCCCTTGTTCTTTAAGACAAAGAGGTGAGTTAACAAGAAATAAAGGAAATAAAAAAAATACATTTCCATGTATCCAGCTTTATCTCTTAAACCTTTGATATTGGTGTTCTCAGCCTTAGTATGTTTCTGTCTTTTGATCTGGTGTCTTCCTTTTTGGGAATTTATCTTAGTGATACAGTAAGAATTGTAGACAAAGATCTGGAAAGAAATGACATGAAGATGCTTGTGATGTAAACCAGAAAAGCAGCATACAAAGTATATGGTAAAATCTCTGTCCTATTGTTTGAAAACCTTTCTCTCTCTATAAAGATACAGATATGAAATAAAAAATAGAAAAATACCAGAAAGGAAATCATCCAAATGTTATGGCTATCTTTGGGTGATAGGATCATAGGTGTATTTTATTTTCTCCTTTGTACTTAATTGTATTCCCAAGCCTTATGAATATAAATTAGAAATTAGAAAATAAGTTTATAAACAGTATTGAAAATCCTTCTCTGGTTTTGCCCTTATTTCCAAGACAATATCCAGACCCTTCAGCTCGGCAAGTGGAGTTCCTTTCGATCTGGCTGCTCACTCTCCCGTCCCATCTCTCCCCACTCCTCTCCCCTTGCCCTGCCTTGCAGCCATGCTGAAGCTCTGGTAGTTTTCCAAAGACCCGATGCTCCTTGAAGGTCCCATTGCTGTTCTTTCTGCCTAGGACATTTTTCTCTCCTTGTCAGTATTTGCACACTCCAGAACATAGCTCAGGCCACTCCCCTTTTAGGAAGCCCCCTGTAGGGGATGCTGTGGTTTGCTGCCCCATCTCCTATTCAGGCCTGGGGTGTCCATTCCCCCAGTGCTGGGGTGCTGCCTGCTGCAGGCTCCTACATGGATCCCTCTCCCAGAATTGCCCTTGGCCCAAGGGAGAAGCTGTGCCTGAGGTTATGACCCTCCCCATTGTGTGACTGCCCACATCTAGGGAGTAGAGAATGCAGAGTATCATGATCTGACTCCCTTGTCTCAATTAGTGTTAGCTCAGAAAGGTTATCCCAGCTTCAGAGCTGGCTTCCTGTGGGATCAGCCAAGGCCTCTTTGGCAATCCCATCTCTCACTCTGCCCAGTCCTGTCTCTTTCACTTTCTTAAAAGTGAGCACTGATCCAGGATACCTCTTGTACACAAATCTGTCTGTATTTCTTGTAGAACCTAACTGGGGACCCCTCCTGTGACTCCTTACCTCGCTCCCTAAGTTAAAGCCTCATCCACTGGGCTACTTGGTTGCTCTTTGTTAATTTCTTTTCTCTTTCTTTTTTTTTTTTTTTTTTTGAGATTGAGTCTCGCTCTTGTTGCCCAGGCTGGAGTGCAGTGCCTGATCTCGGCTCACTGTAATCTCTGCCTCCTGGGTTCAAGTTTTTCTCCTGCCTCAGCCTCCTGAGTAGCTGGGATTACAAGTGTGTGCCACCACGCCCAGCTAATTTTTTGTATTTTTAGTAGAGACAGGGTTTCATCATGTTGGCCAGGTTGGTCTTGAACTCCTGACCTCAGGTGATCCACCCACGTCGGCCTCCCAAAGTGCAGGGATTACAGGTGTGAGCCACTGTACCCAGCCCGCTCTTTGTTAATTTCTACTTAAGCACTTCTCTCATCGCACTGTGGCAGAGCACAGTCCTAGTGTCTCCCCTAGTGACCGGGATCTCTCTGAGGGTAGGAGGCAGTACATTGTTTTTCTTTGTATCTGCAGCACCAATCCCAGTGCTTGGCTTTTCATAAGAGGTGAAAGAGCGAGTGTGAAAGGGGATCAGGTAGTAGGCAGAATAGCAGGGGAAGAGGGTAAACTATGGACTTGAATGAGAGCATACTGACAAAAATGAAATGACATGGGCTCTTCTATATCCTTCCAATGGAAGTGACATTTCTATTGAACCTTTCTATGTATGCACCGATAAACAAGGCTCTCACTCTGAGGTCCCATGCAGTTCCTCTCACTTTAAGGAAATTCCAATGAGTTGAAAGAATTCTGCACTTTATTTTTCCTCTTGTCCTATATTCATAAGACTAGTCTTCCTTTGCTCTCTCCTTCCTTCATTCTTCCTCCTCCTCCCCTTCTTTTGTTCTCACCATTTTTTCCATCTAGGTAGAGGACTAGTTTGTTACCCAGGGAATTATAAAAAAGTGGTGGACAAGGACTAGCCCTCCAGTAAGTCTTGTTCCTCTTTAAGAAGTTGAAGAAGAAAAAGTCAAGTGCCCTTTCAATTCCTATCCTTCTCTGATGAATCATTCTGAAAGTAATGATGTTCCACCTTCTTGCTCCAAAGAAATGACTCAGGTAAAGCCTCCCTGAGAGCAAAAGGGAATCTGCACCAAGTTTCAGAATTACCAGTGTAATCAGTCAAAATGTGTCATTAAGCCCCTAGCTACGTGTTCTCCAAATGGAGTCAATAACATCCAACCCTTAAGCTTACGGGTTAGGGGGACCTCCCCACCCCTCCTTTCTGTTTTGCTTTGATGGGATCCACCTTAGATAAACTCTCTGGTACTGAAAAAGTTCTGAGATGTGACAGAAAGTTGCTTCACATTTGTTCTATTTTTCAAGGAAAACATTACTATTTTCTCTGAATATGGAACCACCCCAGTGCCTCTGTGAAGTAGGGCTGAGCTATTCAGAGGCCTTTTCTCATTTTATCTCCTCTTTCACGCACTTGGCAGGACAGGTGTTCTGGGAGAGAGCAACTGGAGGGCAGGTGACCTTGAATGATTATAGAGCTGCTTAACTCAGCACTGGGATAGGAATTCAGGACTCCTGACTCAAGGTCTATGCCTCTAGCACTAGTCCACACTGAAGGCATTTCCTTACAGGGGAGATTTTCTTCATGAGTACATTCATTCTCCTCAGACTTAAAAGTTGTCACAAATCCCAAGACTAAAGCATGAGCATGGTATTGGGGTGTGTGTGTGTGTGTGTGTGTGTGTGTGTGTGTGTGTGTATTTGTGTGTTTGCTGGTGGCAACGGACCTCAACCCTGCAGAGACTTAGCCTTTCCTGTTGTAGGTAGCAGATTGGAACATTGATTTCCCACTTTCCTTGTTTCTGTTGGGAACATGTTTCCGTTGAGTATATCCTCTGGCCCTCTCCATCCACTCCTTCACTTCATTTGAGGAAGAGGAACTTCAGTCAACCTGGGAGAAGCAATGGAACGTATATGCCTCGCCTATTCCTTTCGCTCTGAGAAGAGCCTGAAGAAAGTAAACATCCTCTGCCCCACCAAGCCTTAACTTTTAAGCAGTAAATCTCCGTGTCACAAAGTTTTCTGACTGCCAGCATTACGTTACACTGACTGGGTGATTTCAGTTCAGTGGTACAATATTAACAAGCCCAAGGACCTGAAATCATACCCACCAACCTTATCAACTTAAAAGAATGGTAATACTGGGCCGGGCGCGGTGGCTCACACCTTTAATCCCAGCACTTTGGGAGGCCGAGTTGGGTGGATCACCTGAGGTCAGGAGTTGAAGACCAGCATGGCCAACATGGTGAAACCCCACCTCTACTAAAAATACAAAAATTGGCTGGGCGCAGTGGCTCACGCCTGTAATCCCAGCACTTTGGGAGGCCAAGGCAGGCGGATCATGAAGTCAAGAGATCGAGACCATCCTGGCCAACACAGTGAAACTCCGTCTCTACTAAAAATACAAAAAAATTAGCCTGGTGTGGTGGCACGCGCCTGTGGTCCTAGCTACTTGGGAGGCTGAGGTGGAAGAATCGCTTGAACCCAGGAGGCGGAGGTTGCAGTGAGCTGAGATTGTGCCACTGCACTCCAGCCTGGTGACAGAGCAAAACTCCATCGCAAAAAAAAAAAATTAGCTGGGCATGGCGGTGCATGCCTGTAATCCAGCTACTCGGGAGGCTGAGATGGGAGAATCGCTTGAACCCAGGAGGCTGAGGTTGCTGTGTGTCAAGACTGGGCCACTGTACCCCAGCCTGGGTGACAGAGCAAGACTCTGTCTCAAAAAAAAAAAAAAAAAAAAAGAATGATGATATTTCCCCTTCTATCTGTCTGATTCCTATTCCTCTTAATTGGTTCAGAAGTTGGGCAGGAAAGAGGGGTCCTATTTATTGGGTACCCTAAAACCCCAACATAAGGAAAGTCTTTTCTGGTTCCCTCTAGGAACCCTCAGCTTCACCTGTGGCCTGTTGTGGATAAAGATCTATTCTTGGGGGTAACCAAGGATTTGGGGGCGGGAATTTGGAATGAGAACCCAGGCAAGCTGAACTAAGACGCTAACTGGGAAAGGGTGTCCCATCTCCAGTTTGATGACCAAGGGAAGGTCCTGACTCACTGGGGCTTATGAAGAATAACAAGGGGGACTTCTCAGTAAATCAGTCACTCACCCTTCATGTGACAGTAAAAGCAGTCATGGAACAAACAAATTTCCTGCCAAGGCCTCTTCCTGTTACCACAAACTTTCAAGTTTGAGTAACGACATGAGCATGGGGGAACCTAATAATTACTAGAATAATTCCTTTGTGTGTGCTGAAGTTCAGTTCATATCTGACCTCCGCAGCCAAAAGTAATCTCTGTTCTCCAGACTTCTACATCCCCTACCTGGAACTTGCATTTGAGACTTATTATTCCTGGCTGGCTTTATTATTTGCTTAGTCATTGTGGTGGTTGTTCTTGCTCTTTGTGCATTTTATCTCAAGTCCCAAAGACTTTAAGTTTATTGGGCATAAGGACCATGTCATATACCTCCTTGTATTTTCCCTGACCATCCAAGAGTCTAGCATAGAATTTACTTGCATTTGGAAGTGTAGAAATAAATGAAGACTAACCAAATCAGAACAAGCACAGGCTGTTTATTCAGAGCTACTATCATTTGTGTTTTGGCAGAGACTCAAATGCGGGCAGAAGAGTGGGAAAACTTCATAGTGGAAAAGAGAGAGGCTCCAGGTATGTGCTGATTGGAGGCTGTTGGCGTGGGAAGCTGGAGGTGGCTCACTAGAAGCAGGAATGCCTATGTGGTTGGTTAGGGTGCATATTACCCTTTCTCTGGTTGGTCCTAAGTTGGAAGCAGGGACAAAAATCAGGGAGGCTGTCCATTGTCAATCAAGTTCTGGCCATTTGGGGCTGATTATTACAGGGGTTATTGCTTGGCTTCCTGAATTGTTGGTAGAGATAGTGGTTTGACTTCCTATAAGTCTGGCTGATGATAGCGGGCTGGCTTCCTGGGCTGGTTACTGTTGCTAATGTGTTGGTGTCCTGGGCTGGCTGCTGATTGTAGGTCAGAGTTCTATTTTTACTTATGGTTTGGCCATTGTCCATTTGTATATTCAGTCTCTTGGTAAGTATCAATAAATATTGGTTGATTAACTAATGGATTGCTCTATGGGTTAAAGCATGCCCTTTGAATTGGTATTCTTTCTCTTTCCCCTTGCTACTTGCTAAACTGTTTATCTGACAAGTATTCCCCGTTTGATTTTTGTAACACAACCTTAGGAATAGCACAAGGGAGAAGGAAACTTACTCCATTTTGCTGTTTTTCTTAATTACCTCTTTAAAGACCGTATCTCAAATATAGTTACTGTCTGAGGTGTTAGGGCTTCAACATTTGACTTTTAGGAGGTGGGGGGCATAATTCACCATTATACCCTCTGAGGCCCTCATTTATTGAATATGCTCAGATCTGTCTCAACTGAAACACACTCTGAGCCTATGGCCTGGACGCACAAAAGATGTGAGTAGAATGCTCAAGTGGCCTGTGACCCGCCGTGATTCACTGACAACCAAAAATAAAGGAAGTGGAGCAGATGGCCACACCATTAGAAGGCAGTCTTTCCTCAGGGAAGCCAGCTTCATGGATTCCAGGGACCCTGAGAATCATGATGCCAGTCTCCAAAAGAATAAGAAAGGCTGATACACAAGATTGCTTCTGCTCTAAGTCAAAAGTGTCTTACGGTGGCTTCTCTCACCCCACTGACCATGCCCATTCGCTAAAGCCCTTCACAAAAGGATTTCCCCCCCTAACATTTACATATGGCAAAAAGCAAAGGGATAAATCATCAAATAGGCAGAACGGTCTTCCTACGCCTCTTTTTACCTGAGCAAAACCATGATTTCCTGAGAGATTACAAAGAGAGAAAATTGGTAGGAGATGACTAACAGAGGTGACTGAGCTGATGAAAGAATGTCAGGACTGCATGAACTTTAGAAACAGCAAGGTTAGATGCTGAAACGGAGGCGGGTGAGCACACTCCCTCAGGAAATAAAACTCAGGGAGGACTGTGAATAAAAGGCTCCCCCGAAAAGACATGAGTGTGTAACTTACTTAACATTTCCACCGACGTGCAGCAGTGGGTTGGGGATGATGGTTCTAAATACCCAGTGACATATTTACAAAGGAACTGTGTGGCTTTATTTTAAATGACAATGTCTTCTTTATCACCCTTCCTACTGCCTCTCTGCAGCACTGCTAGTCACCAGGGTTCTGTGTTGGAGGAGCACTGTTTGGTCATGAGCTGGGAAGTGAGGGAGGGTTAGCAGCTGGAGACTGCAGGCTCCAGGGAGAGCAGGAAGCTCTGCAGGATGCATGTGTTATGGGTTGAATGTGTCCCCCAGAAATATATGTTGAAGTCCCCACCCCCAATACCTTGAAATGGGACCTCATTTGGGTCATTACAGATATAACGAGTTAAGACAAAGTTACATCGGGGTAGGATGGCCCTTAATCCAATATAACCGGTATCCTTAAAAGAAAAGGGAAATTCAGACGTTGAGACAGAGACACACAGGAAGAACGCCATGTGGTAACAGAGGCAGAGATTGGAATTGTGAACCCCAAATAGCTGGGTTTATTTTGCCAAAGTTAAGGACACGCTGGTGACACAGCCTCAGGAAGTCCCCAGGTACCCAAGGTGGTCGGAGCATAGCCTGGTTTCGTACATTTTAGGGAGACATGAGACATCAATCAATAAATGTAGGATGAACATTGGTTTGATCTGGAAAAGCGGGACAACCCAAAGCAGGGAGGGGGCTTCCAGGTCACAGGTAGATAAGAGACAAAGGAATCTCCTTGTGGACAAATTGTGAGGGAGGTATGTAGCTCGTTTATATTAGTAGTTAACATTTTTTTTTTTTTTTTTTTTTTTTTAAGATGAAATCTTGCCTTGTTGCCCAGGCTAGAGTGCAGTGGCATGATCTTGGCTCACTGCAACCTCTGCCTCCCAGGTTCAAGCCATTCTCCTGCCTCAGCCTCCCAAGCAGCTGGGATTACAGGCGCCCGCCACCACACCCAGCTAATTTTTGTATTTTTAGAGACAGGGTTTCATTATCTTGGCCAGGCTGATCTCGAACTCCTGACCTTGTAATCCACCTGCCTCGGCCTCCCAAAGTGCTGGGATTACAGGCGTGAGCCACCTCTCCTGGCCAGTAGCTATATTTTTAAGAATAGAATGGGAGGCAGTTTTGCTCTAAGCAGTTCCCAGCTTGACTTTTCCCTTTGGCTTAGTGATTTTGGGGCCCTGAGACTTATTTTCCTTTCACAGAATAATGCATTTACAGTCCAAGCATTGCCAGCAGACACCAGAAGCTAGAAGAGACAAAGAAAGAGTTCTCTCCTACAGATTTCTGAGGGAGCGTGTCCCTGAGACCTTGATGTCAGAACTCAAGCCTCCAAAAGTGTAAGAAAATAAACAGCAGTTGTTTCAAGCCCCCCAATCTGTATTACTTTGTAAAGGCAGCCCTAACAAAAGAATCCAGTCCATCAGACATTGTGAACCCAGACCTTCACTCCACGCAGTCTCCTGCTCCGTGGCTTCTATGGTAATATTTTTCAAAGGTCTTCCCTTTCGGAAACTTGAACTTTTTCCAGTTTTAAAAAAAGATACAACAACAGGGGCGGTGGCTCATGCCTATAATCCCAGCACTTTGGGAGGCTGAGACGGGGGGATCACGAGGTCGAGAGATTGAGACCATCCTGGACAACATGGCGAAATCCTGTCTCCACTAAAAATACAAAAATTAGCTGGGCATGATGGCGTGCGCCTGTAGTCCCAGCTACTCGGGAGGCTAAGGCAGGAGAATTGCTTGACCCTGGGAGGCGGAGGTTGCAGTGAGCTGAGATTGCGCCATTGCACTCCAGCCTGGCACCTGGAGACAGAGCGAGACTTTCTCAAAAAAAAAAAAAAAAGATACTAGACCTTATTGGTCTTCTACCCTCGTCACCTCAACATATTGCACAAAGGTTCTACAGATCAGAGCTGGAAACTGTCTACCTGTTTTCCGTGGTGACATCCTCTGTCGTCTCAGCTTATCACTGACCAGCGTGACATTCAACGAGTCTTGAGGTCTCCGTCTCTTCATCTGTAAAATGAGAGACTGGAACGAAAGCAACGTCAGGCTGAAACATTGGTAACCGTGACTTCTCTTTTTCTTCACTGGCTTTTTAGACTCCAAGGCGATGATTGAGGTGGGCCCTAATCCAATCTGACTGGTGTCCTTGTAAGAAGAGAAGGTGAGGCTGGGCGCAGTGGGTCATGCCTGTAATCCCAGCACTTTGGGAGGCCAAGGTGTGTGGATCACGAGGTCAAGAGATCAAGACCATCCTGGCCAACATGGTGAAACCCTGTCTCTACTAAAAAAATACAAAAATTAGCTGGGTGTGGTGGCGAGTATAGTCCCAGCTACTCGGGAGGCTGAGGCAGGAGAATTGCTTGAACCCGGGAGGTGGAGGTTGCGGTAAGCTGAGATTGTGCCACTGCACCCCAGCCTGGCACCTGGCAACAGAGCCAGACTCTGTCTCAAAAAAAAAAAAGAAAAAAATAATAAAAGAGAAGAGAAGGTAAGGACACAGACAAACACAGAGGGAAGACCGTTTGAGGACAAAGGGAGGAAATGACCCTCTACAAGCCAAGGAGAGAGGCCTCAGAAGAAACCAATCCTGCTGACCACTCTCAAACCTCTAGCCTTCAGGAGGGTGAGGAAATCCATTTCTGTTGTGTAACACACCCAGTTTGTGTTATTGATTATGGCAGCCCTAGATAGTGAATACAGAGAAGACAGGTTCAAACACGTGAAGTGAGCCTTTAAAAGATACCACGTGCACCAGTGGAGCCCCAGGCCCAGGCCCCAGAGGCCCTGCCTCCTGATCCAGTCCTTACTCTATCTCCTGATGTGACACTGCATTTGTTACAGAAAAGATCTCACTAACCTACTTCATTTAGGAATACACTTTAATTGGCAACTCAACGTGATGTCGATTCTTTTGCCGTTTTCTGCAACACCAAAGGAAAAAATTTTAAGCTAGCTTTTTTTAGCTGCAAAGATGACAAATGTTATCAACAATATCCAACCAGAGTATATTTTCATCCCTTTTCATCCCGTCACGATAAGCCAGAACTATTTGTTGCCAGAAATGGAAAACAGCTTGTTCATCAGCCAGATGATCGCAGTGCTCAGAAGTTCCACTCGTTTGCCATGTGTGAAAAGTTAAGAATTGAAAACAGACAGGCTTGCTCTGCTGAAACCGTGAGTTCTGTGAAGCAAGAGAAAGAGAAATTTGGATACTAAGAGAAGAGTTACAAGACGGTTTTGACGGCAAAGTGAACAGGGCCTTCTCACATTGTTCAGAGGTGAGACCTCAGGGTTGATTTCATAGTGGATATACTATTCTTCAATTGGCTGGAAGTGAGTCTAAAGTTACCAACCACTGGAGGATACTTTCATGTGCTAGGAAAATTCCAATGTCCTACACAAGTGTGACTCTGGGGACTTCTCTGTCACCTGACACCAAATTTCCTAGACATCTCCACTACACTTCCTCTTCCTGATATCTTGAGTGGGAACTCCATGAGTTCTTGTAGAAGGCAGTGGGCCCTGGCCTTCATTGGAAACCAAGATACTTCAGATGGGAGCCTGAATTATTCCATATTTTTTCATTCACGTGAGAAAATAAGGGCTATCATTGACTTTTTGTGAGATTAAGTTGCCCAGTTATTATCCCATTATTATAAGTTCTGGTGTTTGCAAAGTGACTTCTGATCATTTTTATTAGTCTCTTTGTAATAGCTTCAGGGATTTTTTGACAAAAGAGAGAACCATTTGAAGCAATAGAAATGCAAGTTTACAGAGGTAAAATGGTTAATTCGAGATTGCCCAACAAAACCAAACAATGCGAAACAGAACACCCAAAGAACAATCAAGAGTCATACTCTGGCCTGTAATTACCATTCTGTAGGTTTCCGGAAGCTCATGTAATCACATTATAGTTTATTCATGTCGCTAAAAATCATTCATAGTTCAACACTTAGAGTCCTTCCTGTGTTTGATTTGCAAGGTCTTGGAAGTTAACTTGAACTCAAGGATTTGTCTACCTGAGAGAGGCAAATAGAAAAAAGCCCTCTAACCACCTGACTGATTCTTCTTTGTTAAGGCCAGCTCAGAATAGAGTGAAATAAGCAAGCCACGGAAAGACAGTGCTACACTGAGCTCCACTTCCTCTTGATAAATTCAAAACAGCCAGCCCATCTTAAGGGTAGAGGTTTTTAGCAGCAGGGAGCAGTAGTTGGATGGAGAGAAGCTGATGGAAAGAAGGAGGGAGAAGAGGAACAAACTCAGGTGCCCCAGAAAAGTCCACTTTCTCCTTCCCCTTTCAGGCCACCTTCATCTTCCCCCACCCTCTGCTGGCCTTTCTGGGGACTCAGGTTTTGAGCTGACTGAGCCCTCAGCGGGATACCACATCGCGTTTTCAGATGAAAGGACAACCCCCAAAGGTACCTATTACACGTCTGTGAGCAGAGAAACAAAGGCCCCGCTGCTGACACCCTCCCACTAACTTGGGTTTTAATGGTAGGCTTGATTTCCTCACGCTTAGCTGAAAGAAAGGGGAAAAACTAAGTGGAAAGAACGAGGGTGTGGGTATCTGTGGCGGTGGGGAACGACAGCTGTTGTATTCATGGTTAATCAGGTGTGTCTGGCTTTGTGTCGCATCTGTCTGCTACTGTTGCCGGGCCACATGTGAAAGGGAACCGAGGGGAAGGGGCCATTCATGTTCAAAGCCAGTAGCACTGACCTCTGTCTCGTTCTCCTCAGGGTGGGAGAGCTTGTCTATTTAACTTTCCCTATTATAAGAAGCTGTAATTCTACTCTATTAGCCCACCCTAACCATTTTGGCCTGACAAATGCAAGCTGCATCCAGAATGCCATAAATCTGCCCGGGAAGGAGTCCTCCTCCCTCCTTCCCATTGTTTTTTTCCTTTGGGGTTCGGTTCAATTTGTCCGAGAGAAAACCAGGAAGGGAGAGAAAAATGAGAACTAAGGGCATCCTGGTTCACCTTCCATCTGAAACGTGCCTAGAAACCCAAATGGGGCCTGGGAGGTACCCCGATGTCAAGCCTGGAGCACCAGTTCCCCTCCAGACCTGCTTGTCTCACGAGTCCCACATGCGTGTGGTGCGTGCGTCAGGCCTTAGTCATCTCCCTGGCACCAAATCCTCCTCCTGCATCCTTGATCCCCCGCCTCCCTCTCCACTCACGTACAGAGGGACCATGGTGGAGGAGGGGAGGCTTCCGGCTTCTCCTGGAGCCAGGCCTGTGTTCTAGATATTGCTGGCCCAGGCCTGCCAGGCACGACTCTCCTCTCTGGCACATGGAGAAACAGCTGAAGTGGAAACAATGCCCAGTGCCCCACATTTCACTAAAGCTTAGTGTCACAGTTCAAAGGATGACTCCAGTTGGAGGCCAAACTGACCCCATCCCGCTGGGGACTTTGGGGGGTCCATCACATACGTTTGGGGGTGCTTTGCTCTGGCACTTCTGCATGAGGGCCAGCCTTGTGTTTCTTGGAGTAAATGATTGCTGTCAGCATTTCCAAGACCGTGGAGTTCTGGCTCCAACTTTGGCTTCCTGGAGAATGGGCCGTCATAGACTTATTACAGGGTTCAGAAGAGCTTGCCATCTGCAATCTATTTTAGTTGTTGCTGCCTCTTAAAATAGGCACTAACTTTTATCCCATCACGTTAATTCTTCTCATGCTGAGGCTAGAGTCGAGCTTTTGGGGTGTGTGTATGCACATATATCTCTTTTTAAAATCAGAAGGGCTATTTTCTTAGGATGTGGGTTATCAACAGCACAGCTGAGTTTCCTCTGTCTACTGGCCTGTGCTGATGGAGTTGGCTGCATTACCGACCTGCAGCTTTGGGGTCAGAACGCTTTTGGTTCGCTGATGTGGAAGGACATTGCAAAACTATCCCACTGCCCTCCACGCTGTCTTTCTCCCTCTGATACTCCCCAGATCTCCAAATTTTAATGGTGTCAATAGACATAGCTCATGCTCCTGATAAAAGCCTAGCACCCTGCTAGGCTTTGTGAGGCCTTTGAGAATTTGTCATCTTGTGAGAGGCCAAAGATTGCATGAATAATGCAAGAAATAGCAAAACAGAGTCTGCAAATGAAGTCTAACTAAAAAGGACACAAACCCTAAGTGGAAAGCTCTATGAATTATTACTAAGTGAATACGCTCATGTAGCCATCACCCAGATTAAGAAATAGAACATTACCACAGCTGGAAGCTTCTTAAAGTTCTACCCATGTGGACACCTTGTTATATCTAAAACAATTATTCTACAACATGATTGGGACTGAGATTTAGTTCTTAATTATGTGGCTATGGACGTTTAGAGGTGAAAGGTTTCCATTGGCTGGAAGAGATTTGCCCATGGAAAGATTTTGAGTGTGCCTCCTGAAGTTGAACTTTTGAGGACTCAGGTGGGCTGGACATGTGATGCTCTTGGCTCCAGAGAAGAACATCCAAGATTCTGGCATCCTTTTTTAAAAAATTGTGGTGCCAGGAACGGTGGCTCATCCCTATAATCCCAGCATTTTGGGAGGCTGAGGCAGGCAGATCATGAGGTCAACAGATGGAGACCATCCTGGCCAACATGGTGAAACCCATCTCTACTACAAGTACAAAAATTAGCTAGGCATGGTGGCCCGCACCTGTAATCCCAGCTGTTCAGGAGGCTGAGGCAGGAGAATCACTTGAACCCTGGGGGCAGAGGTTGCAGTAAGCCGAGATTGCACCACTACACTCCAGCCTGGCAACAGAGCCAGACTTCATCTCAAAAAAGAAATTGTGGTAAAATATACATAAAATTAATATATAACATAAAATTAATCACTGTAACCATTTTTAAGTGTGCAGCTCAGCAGTGTTAAGTACAGGTTGTTGTGCAACGATCATCACCATCCATCCACAGAACTCTTTTATCTTGAAAAACTGAAACTCAGTACCCATTAAACAGCAACTCCCAGTTTCCCTCCACCCCCACCCCTTGGTAACTGCCATTCTACTTTCTGTCTTTCTGCATTTGACTACTTTAGTACCTCATAACAGAAGAATCATGCCGTATTTGTCTTTTTGGGACTGGTTTATTTCACTGAGAATAGTGTCCTCAAGGTTCATCCATGTCGTAGCATGTGTCAGAATTCTCTTCCTTTTTCAGGCTGAATAATATTCCATTGGTTGTGTGTACCATATTTAGTTTACCCATTCATTCATCTGGGGACACTTGGGTTGCTGCCACCTTTTGATCTACCGTGAATAATGCTTCTTTGAACATGGGTGTATAAATTACCCTTATGGGCCTTTCCCTTCTTTTGGGTGTATACCTAAAAGTGGGATTGCTGGATCGTATGGTAATTGTATCTTTCATTTTGGGGGAATTGCTGTGTCACTTGTCATAGCAGCTCACTATTCTGGTATCCTTTTCACCTGGATCATTTCCTCCTGACTAGCCTCCTGGATGACATTAGAGGGAGCCTGACACATGGATTGAGGTGGTGGCAACGGTGAGGGTGGTGGTCTGTACTCTGTATGTGCCTGTTGATGGTAAGCTAAAGCAAATGAGGCAGGATGGAGTGTGACATGGCAGTCCATGGTGGAAACTTGAGAGTTCAGTGAATAGAAGGGGAGGAATTTATTTATTTACTTATTTTTATTTTTGAGACAGGGTCTTTCTCTGTCACTAGGCTGGAGTGCAGAGGTCCAGCATAGCTCACTGCAGCCTTGAACTCCTGGGCTCAAGAGAGCTTCCCACCTCAGCCTCTTGAGCATCTGGGACTACAAACCCACATCACCACACCCAGCTGTTTTTAAAAATTTTATTTTGTCTTTTAAAAATTTTATTTTGTTTTTAAAAATTTTATTTGGGTCTCATTAGGTTGCCCAAGCTGCTATTAGTCTCAAAGTCCTGAGCCCAAGTGATCCTCCCACCTCAGCCTCCCAAAGTGCTAGATTTACAGACGTGAGCCACCATGCCCAGTCTATGGGAATAGTTCATTTTATACAAAGATAAATGATTGTCCCACTGATTTGTGGGAGAATGAGGTTAAAGGAATCCTTGATAACCAGGTATTCAGAGGCCTACTGCCTGTTCAGTGTATCACTTCCAGATTTTTGGGGGTCTTTAGGCATAAGTGTTGAGATATTTATAGAACAGATTGTGAGACTTTTAAATAGACTACCTAAAAAAAAAAAAAAAAAAAAAGACGAAGGAGAGTGAGGGAAATGGTAGCCCATAAACCAACTGAGGAAGGCGCACACCTTCTGCCTGATAGGGATGGTGAGGAGAGGGATGCCACTTGAATACAAAGGTCATTCTTGGACCCATGGGTGCAGTGGTTTGGGCTTAGTGCTGGCTGCTGATGCCACAAGCACTCAGTATTGAATATTCAGGGGCTTCTTCAAACAGTTTTAAGTATTTCTGTTTTCTAAATCTTGATGCTTTATTGCTAGGGGTAAGCTAGCATTAATATCCACTGGAACGAAGAACTATGAGGCTTGCCAGGGTGAGGACCTTTAGGACTGAAGAGGGACACATTATTATTGCTAAAAGAACATCTGCTTCTTTACAGTCTCTTCCCTATGGCCTTCTCCCATTTCGTCGTAGGAAAGAAAACTCCATGAAATTACATATTGTTTTCTTAAATTTAAAAGATGTGTATGGCTGCCACCTAAAGTCTGTAAAGGAAAAAAATGCCTTACCCCAAATGGCAACCATTATTTAATAGTTCGTTCTATTTTCTTCCAAAATGCTCTGTATATATTCACTGTGCTTGAGGCAGCACAGTTTAGTTTTAATTACTTGCAACCCCAACACCACCAATTATAAAAATCTACAGATACTACCCATATGCAACTCTTTACCATGATAAACCTCTTTTGCATATAATTGAACCTCATCAAAATTGAAATTGGTATTCTTTTTTTTTTTTTTTTTTGAAACAGAGTCTCACTGTCTCCCACGCTGGAGTACAGTGGCGTGATCTCAGCTCACTGCAGCCTCTGCCTCCTGGGTTCAAGTAATTCTCCTGCCTCAGCCTCCTGAGTAGCTGGCACTGCAGGCATGTGCTACCATGCCCAGATAATTTTTGTAATTTTAGTAGAGACAGGGTTTCACCATGTTGGCCAGGATGGTCTTGATCTCCTGACCTTGTGATCTGCCTGCCTCGGCCTCCCAAGTGCTAGGATTACAAGCATGAGTCACCGTGCCTGGCCTATTCTTTTTTTTTTTTTTTGAGAGGAAGTCTGGCTCTTGTTGCCCAGGTTGGAATGCAGTGGTGTTATCTTGGCTCACTGCAACCTCCGCCTCCCAGGTTCAAGCAATTATCCTCCCTCAGCCTCTGAGTAGCTGGGATTATAGTCACACACCTTTGGGCCCGGCTAATTTTTATATTTTTAGTAGAGACTGGGTTTGGCCATGTTGGCCAGGCTGATCTTGAACTCCTGACCTCAGGTGATCTACCTGCCTTGGCCTCCAAAGTCCTAGGACTACAGGTGTGAGCCACTGAGCCCGGCTGAAATTGGTATTATTCTTATTTAATAGAAAGGAGAGGTAGGGAGATGAACAAAGACAGTTGTTCAAATTTACACCACATGTTAGAAAATGGAGTCGGGACAAGAATCCAGGTCTCTGAAGTAAACTCTAGGTCCGCAAGCCTTTCTCCTCCACCATAGGGTCTTGAGTCACATTGGAGGCTAAAGTGCCTACAAAAAGAGGTAAAGGAGCTACCAATTCATCAGCTTCATAAAGCCGGCTAATCTTGGTCTGTCCATGTTGTCAGTTTATGAAACCCTTTATCTTATACGAGAAGGCACACTAAACTCAGTAAGAATTGAAATGAGAATTCAGTTTATTGGAATAGGCATAACCTCAATAGAATCATGGAGAAGACAACTAGAAGCCTGGAAGATATTTTTAGTATTCATGAGTGTGTTGGCACCAGCTTCTTTATAAAGTTGTTTGACAATGTATATGCCTCAATCTTCTCTTGTATTTATAAGAAGTAAAATGGAGTCATCTTCTTACCCTGCTGAGTTGCAAATTTTGTTTTAGGGCAAATTCTTCATCTGCCTCTTTAATATAGAGCAATAGATATAATTTTCTGCTGAGTTAATTTTTTCAAGTACATAAGTGAATTAAGAACCATTTACCTAAAGATATGCTCCCTTTCTTATGAAGTACGTACTGAGAGCATAGCCATAGATGTTAGGCAGTGACAAAAATGCCTCTGTCTGGAAGGTGAATTCTTTTAATTTTTTTTTCATCTCACAATAGCTGTACAGAGAATTGTTGGTGGTTCATGTTTTATTTCCTTTTGTTATAAAATTTTCATAGTTTGCAAAAATAAAAGTTATGGGCTATGTGTCCTTTATTTTCTACTCCCTGTGAGAAAGGTTAAGATAGAGAAAGAAGATTCAATAATGGCCGGTGTTGGTGGAAGAGATTGCTGCTCATAACCAGTAGAGAGGAAAGGAGGGGTAAAATGTTACTACAGCACTATATTGTTTAGAATTAGATTCTTCTTTATAAGAGACAGAAACATATAAGTGACATAAAAATATGAAAGCAAATGTGTCTTTGACATAAAAGAAATTCAGAGTTGCAGTCCATGGCTGATATGGTTCCTCTATGAGGTTTTCAGTTTCCTTCCAGTTCATTAATCTATCGTTCTTAGGTTATAGCTTTTGTCTTTAGGATCTTCATGGTTCAAGATGGCTGCTAGAGCACCAGCCGTCATATCTGTTTGTCTTTTCTTTCCTTTTTTCTTTTTCTTCTTCTTTTTTTTTTTTTTTTCATCACAGCTCACTGTAGCCTCAAACTCCTTAGCTCAAGTGATCCTCCTGCCTCAGCTTCCCGAGTAGCTGGGACTACAGTTGCACATCACTATGCCTAGCTAATTTTTAAATTATTTGGAGAGACAGTGTCTTGCTTTGTTTCCCGGGCTGGTTTTGAACTCCTGGCCTCAAGCAATCCTCCTGCCTTGGCCTCCCAAAGTTGCTAGGATTATGGATGCGAGCCAGTGCACCTGGTCCATATCTGTGTTTCTTTTACAGAGGAG
Organism: Cacajao melanocephalus; assembly: GCA_963573385.1. Classification (NCBI taxonomy): domain Eukaryota; kingdom Metazoa; phylum Chordata; class Mammalia; order Primates; family Pitheciidae; genus Cacajao; species Cacajao melanocephalus. Next base: position 31,925 of record CAUYLG010003273.1, on the reverse strand, counting down.
GAACTTCCTATTAATTCCACATAGTACTTCTGCTTATGTTGTGATGTCCAGAACCTAGTCATATGGCCACATTTAGCTGCCAGGTAGGCTGGGAAATATAACATTTATTGTGGATGGTAATAAGCTGAAATAAAAATTGAAGTTCTGATATTGAAAAGGGGAAAAATGGTTTTTTTTTTCCTGGGAAAAACTTTTTATTAATATAAAGTTTTAAGATAGTCACCAGTCAGATCTAAACTTACTCATTAATCTCTGCTTTAAACAAATGAACACACTATGTTGCAATGAAAGGCAGGAATGTGTTTTTCAATCAGCATCTTCACGCACTGAGAACAGGAAACACTCTGCACTGAGAAGGAAGTACAGTCTACAGGAACACACACACACACACACACACACACATACACACGACAGAAAGCCCCCCGTGTGAGTGACAGTGTGCCTGGGTGGGCGATGGGACAGGCTGTGGCTTGAACATGGCTGCCATACTACAATTCCTGCTGGGCCCCACAAGGACTGGGGACACACACAGAGCCCAGCTATGTACTGTTTGACAGAGACCACCCATGTTGCTACCCAATACCCATGTGCACTGTTCTCCTACCTTCCTGCTACCTGGATTGTGATTGTAAGGCCTGGATTCCAAGATATGAACTTGGGCGTAAAAGCCACACACAGTAGAGCAATCAGATGCAAGGCACATGAATCTCTGGCACTGTGGAGCTGTGGACAGACTACCACTAGGTTTCCGTGTGAGAGAGAATTACCTCTCTATTTTGATTAAACCATTTTGCTAGAGTTTTGATGGCTGCAGTTGAGCTTAATCTTAACTGATACAAGCATAATATAAACTTATAAAATAGTGTTCTTTTTTTTTTTTAATTTTTTTTTTATATTATGGACCGCTTCACGAATTTGCATGTCATCCTTGCGCAGGGGCCATGCTATTCTTCTCTGTATCATTCTAATTTTAGTGTATGTGCTGCCAAAGCGAGCACAAAATAGTGTTCTTTTTAAGATTATGTCTTACTTTGCTTATCAATGCAGGTGGACTGACCATCCGCCCATCCAGCCCGGCCTACCATGTGATACTAGGCATACAAAGATGGCTCAGAAGTTGATTTCACTCACAGACGTTCCCGTCTTAGGAAAGACAAACAAACCAATGCAGTAAAGAGACTCCAGTTGTTTTAGTGGAAATCAGTATAAAAGAGAGTGGCACCCAGAGATATTTGCTATGTTCTCTACTAGGAAACCCAAACCAAAACAAAACCTATGAGCGTATTTGCCATGTTGGTCATAGCATTTGGTTTTTCATTATGGACATTATCATCATGTTAATCACTTGTAATTATTCCTTGAATATACAAAATCTGACAATTGTTTTTTGTTTATATTGAGAGAATGATATCATCAGATTAGATGCTAACTTTCCCCTGAGAACCTTTCAATACAATTGGAGTAGATTTTTTTTTTGAGACAGGGTGTTGCTGTGCCACCCAGGCTGGGATGTAGTGGGGCAATCATAGCTCACTGCAGCCACGACCTCCTGGGCTCAGTCGATCCTCTTGCCTTAGCCTCCTAAGTAGCTGGCACCACAGGCATGCACCGCCACACCTGACTCATATTTGAAAATTATCTGTAGAGATGAGGTCTCCCTATGTTGCTCAGGCTGGTCTCAAACTCCTGAAGCCAAGCGCTCCTCTTGCCTGGGCCTCTTAAAGTGCTGGGATTATAGGCATGAGCCACTGCACCCAGCCTGGAGCAGAATATTTTTACATAAAACTAAGGATAGGTTGGCTTCTTATAATCATGTTCAAGAGGTAGAGAGTGTTTTATTTAGGTGAGAAGAAATATACTTTTCACGTTGTCGGAGAGTAAGCCAGATCCTTATTTACTTTTGTTATCATTGGCATGACGACAATCATCAGAGCATCTGTGTCTTCCAAACAGTTCTTATATTATTTACTTTTTCATAGCAACTTCTGTTTTATAGGTGAGAAAACTGAAGATCATAGCGTCTAGGTGACTTGCCCTAGAACACGCCCCTGGAAAACAGTAGAGTCAGAATTTGAATTCAGTTCTGGGACTCTCTTTTTTAAAAATTCCATTCATGTGTTGATAATAACTACTATGGAGACTTCGCCAGGAAAGCAGATGTGTATGGTTAGTGGAAGCGAAAAAGGAAAAAGGCTAAGCTTTTTTTGAAGTTTTCCTGCTCAGCCAGGAAAACATTGCTGCAGTTATCAGGTAATTGAAGTGTCAACGTGACGCTGTCAGAAAGGTTGGATGAATTTGTTCCTGTTGGCCTATATTTGGATGCTAAGTGAGTTGCACAATTGCAATTTTCAGGTTAAGAAACTCTGGCAGTTGTGGGAGTTCCTCTTTAGAAGCAACTTTGCTAACATGCAAAATCAATGTCACCGAAGATTTTGCTTATGTTACTGCCTCCGACACTGTTTGATCCTTACATAAAAGAGACATTTGTCATTTGACAGGACTAAGACTGGGAAAGGTTGTGGAGGGTTCCCCCAGCTGAGGTGCACAAATGTCTGCACATCCTGCCTGCCTAAGTTTCTTTGGAATGTTTCCATTGCAAAGTCTGAGTCACAGAGGGGGCCTGCCCTTGCCCTTTGACCTTGGTAAATTATTGCCCCCACTCCTGATGAGTTTGCAGGACAAACTTCCATCGTCTTCCCAACTTTGGCAATGAGGGAGAAGGGTAGACCTCCCTGGCTTTGTTTTAATTCATTTCTGCCTCCCTTTTCTTTTTCTTTCTTTTGATTCTTGTTCTTCCTGAGTGTTACTACCCCATGTACTCTTTCTCTTTTTTTCTACCCCTCTATCCTGGCTGCCACCCAGCTTCAAAGCTCACACCTTCCAGCAAGAGAGGTGTGTGAGTTATACAGAAATGCTGCCCTCTGGACTTGCAGCATTTTAACTCCCTGGACTTGAGTCAACTGCTGCCCAAATGATTGGAAAGAAATATCCCAAGCCCAGAACTGGAGAAACGCTTATTTTTTCAGTGACCAAATAGATTTTTGGAGTTGTGCTGTGCCTATGTACCTTTGATCAATTCATATTTCCAATTTTGGGATATCCTTTTTCTAAAGACAAATGTCTTTCACTTATAGGAACTTAGCTGATGGATGACTTGTACAAATCCAATTGGTCTTGTTTCAGATTATAGGCATTCAGAAAGAGGTATCTTTTCATTGTTTTTCTGGGGACAGTGGAAGTTTTGTTACAATATCTATTACATCTTTCAGTAAAAAAGTGATAGCAATTGATTTTTTTCTCTTTGGTGGTCTTTTTAAAAAGGCTTCTTTCCTCATTGCTATAGGTATGTTCTTACATAAATATTGAAGTAAGCCAATGTCTTCTAGAGCCTCCTTAAATTTCATGACTTTCCATTCTTAAAATATGAAAATATTCTATATTTTACATAACATTTTAAACATTATCCCTTAAAAAGGTAATGGATGTTTACAGGGAATCAGAAAGTATGTAAAACACAAAGAATAAAAATGAAAATAATCTATAATGATGATCAAATTGTTATGTTTTATCCTGTTTACTTTGCTTAGAGAGTGATAGAGCCTTTGTTGGGTGATCATACACTTATCATTGTTACTGAAGAGTATGGGGCTTTGGTAAGCATGTTCTGAGAAAGAGAGAGGTATTTTGATTTTCTCTAAAGTGCTTGGGTCTTCTAGGAGTTGATTTACACCAGCATTCATCATTTTTGTCATTTGTCAGACATCAACAATTCAAGTGGTAGGCATTTGAAGTCGTGTCTAAGACATCAACGTTAACCATTGTGTTCCACTCTGGGTATGAAAAGGAATTTGCCAGCTAATAACAGTGAGAGTATCACAGTTTTGAATAATTTACTTTGTTGATAAATTGCAATCTATTTCAGAGTGTGCCTCCATAACAATGCTATTTTTAGATTCTTGCATTCTGATCTGCTTTCTTGAGTGGGAGAGGAAGGAAGGGGTGGGTATACACCCGGCCCACGTGTATGCCCATGGGACCATATTATTGTGACCATCATGTGGATTGTTTGCTGGGTCAGAGGAGAGACAGAGGTTGGCTGTGGGAGGTCACACCTCTGCTACTCAGCTTTCCTTTGGAGGCTCCTGTTGGTTTCCACTGGAGAATACACTGTGGAAGCTCTCTCTTTAATGGTAACTAGAGAAAGAAGATGGCTGTGGAATGTAGAATATGGGGGTCTGTGTACTCTAATCCCACTGTAATAAACTGTGTTTCTGAAGTTCAGACTCAATTGAGATTCTGATTATGCATATAAATAGTGCATGAAATAAACCAGCATGACTGTATTTAGATATTGGTTATCAATTGAGTCAGAAATTTTCAGCAGGAAAACAGAGCAAGGCCTCCTGCAGAGAAAACTTCTAAATGCTGCTGTCCTTTAAATACACATAGCCTTTCTGACAGGAGACGAAGGGCCAGGCTCACTGCTTTGGTTTCAGCCACACTGAATGGAAAGGGTCAGTCTGGCCACTGGCTGAGATTTTTCTCTTCTTTGTTCCACAGCTTCATTGATTTATTTTCTCTCCGAGTTTTATATATATTTTATTTCTAAAATTTATTTTAAAATTTTTTGTGTGAGACAGAGTTTCGTTCTGTCACCCTGGCTGAGGTGCAGTGGCATGATCTCAGCTCACTGCAACCTCTGCCTCCCGGTTCAAGTGATTCTTGTGCCTCAGCCTCCAGAGTAGCTGGGACTACAGTTGGGTACCACCAGACCTCGCTCATTTTTGTATTTTTAGTAGAGACAGGGTTTCACTATGTTGGTCGGGCTGGTCTTGAACTCCTGGCCTAAAGTGATCTGCCCACCTTGGCCTCCCAAAGTACTGGGATTACAGGTGTGAGCCACCACACCTGGCCCAGCTGAGTTTTAGAGCTTCAGCTCTTCTGTAGTTGTTTTTTATAGGGAATGGAACAAAATGGAACTAGAAAACTTAAGGCCTTTCAATCACAGCCATTCTACATTTTATCTGACTGCACAAGAACCTGATAGTTCCCCAACTTTCCACTTTATTGCCTCAAAGGTGGGATGGCTGTCCAGGGGTATAGGGGCAGGAAACACAGCTTTAAGAACTATTTTATATTGATACACACAATTATACATCTTGATGAGGTACGTTTGATATTTGATAGTTGCATACAATGTATAATGATCAAATCAAGGTAATTGGGGTATTCATCACCTCAAGCATTGATCATTTTTTTGTGTATGTGTTGGGAACATTCCAAACCTTCTAGCTATTTTACAATATGCACTCAATTATTGTTAGCTCCAGTCACCCTCCTGAGTCATCGAACACTAGAATTTATTCCTTCTTTCTACCTGTATGTTTGTACGCATTGATCAGTCTGTCTTCCTCCCCAGTCCCCACTCCCCTTCCCAGCCTCCGGTAACCACCCTTCTACTCTCTCCGTCCATGAGATCAACAGATAGCTTTTGTTTTTCCTGCAAGGTTTCGTTCCACCTTCTTCCCATGGGCCCAGCCAGTGTTCTTCTAGTCCACGCTGTCTCTTGTAGATTGTTTGTCATCTGGAGGGAATAGGTTGGAAATCTTGTATTTGGGTATCTATTCTCATATAAGGAGGAATTACAGGCAATCAGGTTAAAGGCATAGGCACCATGTAGATGGCGGGGCTGGAAGGAAATCAAACTCTGAGTGTTGACTATGTGGGAGAAGCGGTGGACATGAGGATATGAGCCCGAGTAAGACAGATCTCTGCCCCAAAGGGTAAGGAGTTTGGGGGACACAGTGAGTCCTATGAAATAGGCCAGCAGAGTTTGCACAGAGTAGGGCCCCAGAGCCCACTGCTTGAGGTTTTGAAGGGCAGGGAAGGCCTCTGGACCTGAGACAGTGGGGGTACACTGCATGCGTGCACAGGGAGGTAAGTGTGCACAGAACCCCGAGTCTGCAGCTCAACAACTAAGGCCTCCTGCAAAAGCAGTGGCTCCTTTCATTCCAAATCCCCTTGCACGGGCTCTTCCTTGCCTTGACTGCCACTCGCCGCTGCAACCTTGCCTGTTTCTTGCTCCTAACCTCATGACTTTTGCTTCCCTGTGCTTTCTAGGCCTTATGGCTTCTGCTCGCTGCCTCTTCTTTCGAAGGCTTCCTGCCTGCTTGCTGCTGTCCTGGCGGCTTCAGCTGCTGCTGCAGGCTATGACCCACACTCCCGCAATCCAGCTTCTGATTGGCCTTGATTGGCTGCTGCACAGTTTAGAGTTTCCCTCTGAGGCAGAGTTTTCTTGCCCCGACTTGTCAGAGGCCACTGGCCCACTCTTGGTTGGGTGCTGCACCTCACGTCGGATGAATTGATGGAGGCAGGACCCCTGTTAGCCGATGGTGACCTTTGAATAGGGAATTGCCTGCGGTGAGCCCTTTCCTCAGACAAAGGCTGTGGGCCATGGTCAAGGGGAGATCTTGGTCTGTGCTGGGCAGGTGTGCCTGCAAGTCTGAGCTGAACTGCTCTGCTCTATAAAGGGAAGAAGACTCAACTTTCTAGGGAAATCCTGTAGAGGCAAAGAGGCTGGGTGCAGGGTTGGAGGAGGGCAGAGAAAGAGAACGCCTCCTGGTCATGGATAGCTGGGAGGGCTTGGAGAATATGCATTGTGGATTTTATTCCTTTTCTTCTTTCCTCCCTCCCTCCCTCCCTTCCTTCCTTTTTTTGATGGAGTCTCACTCTGTCACTTAGGCTGGAGTTCAGCATTATGATCACAGCTCACTGCAGCCTCAAACTCCCAGACTCCAGCAATCTTCCTGCGTCAGCGTCCTGGGTAGCTGGGACTATAGACAGGCACCACCATGCCCACTATTTTTTTATTATTTTTTTAAGACTGGATCTCACTATGTTGCCCAAACAGGTCTCGAACTCTCCTGTGCTCAAGCGATCCTCCCACTTCAGCTGGGACTATAGGCATGAGCCATGGTGCCCGGCCTATAGAGTCTTAATTTCTGCATCATGTCAATCTTTCCTCTTGTTCCCTTCTGTAGCACTTGTTAATTATTTTGTGAGAGCGACATTGAATACGGTAGGGAGCCAATTGGACACAGCCCAGAAGCAGAATGTGAAGGTGTGGAACCCAGAAGCAGAGGACATCAGGGGAGGGGAGGGTCTTCAATTAGCTGAAATTACGAGAAAGAATTTGGATGTTCAGAGGCCTAGAACTGGGTGTTTGCGTCAAGATCACCCACATGTCCAAGGAACAGGGAGGTCCTGTTTACCTATAGGGGTCATGGCCAAGGTGGTGTCCAGGCACAGAGCGGGGTCAGACACACAGGTTGATGAAATGAGAACTTGGGAGACGGGAGTGGAGGAGAGCAAGCTGGTGCCGTCACAGTGGACAGTCAGGCAGAGGCTGAGGGCTCCAGAGCTGCTGGAATGTGGAGATGGGGACTTTCATACAGGGATGGCCTTGCCAGTGGGTACAAGGTGTTCCTTAGGGACACTGCTATGAAAGGGAAAAGGGAAGCAAGATGGAGAGAGAGCCAGACACCCAATTTTGACACACCCTAGTTCTCTGTAATGGAGCCAACTGGAAGATGTGATAAAATACCCGAGAAAAATGCTCTCCAAGCCTACTCTCCTGCCTTTCTCTCTTTTCCTGTTCAGTGTCCCCACTTCCCTGTTCCCTTGGGCCCTCTGTGAAAGGTAAACTGATCCTCGGTGAAGGCTTTGCTAAACCCAGCCTCGATACATGCCTGGAAAATGAATGAACACTAAGGAAGGAGGCTGCAGAGGGGAATTTTCGAGACTGCGTCAGTATTGGTCACCTGCCTCCTTTTGGCTATAATAGGAGTCATGCAGCTTAAAAACCCTGACTGCTGATTTGAAAATTTACCTCATGCAGTGATTGATAATAGAAGCTTTCAGAAATGAATAAAAAAGAGAGGGAGGGGATGGCAGAAATGAATAAAAGAGGGGGAGGGGATGGCAAGTGAGTGCTGGGAAACATATGTGGATAAATGTTCAGATGCTGCAAACGAGGATGATTAAAACTCGAACCATCCATCTTCACCCAGTGGTGTTCAGATGTCCAAATCTGCTGTGTCTGTGTGACAGGTAGGGAAACAGAGGCACAGGAGAGGGAAAGAGGCTGGCAACCTCTAGAGTTCATCTTGGTATCCTTTTTTTTAGAAGGAGTGCAATGATCATTTTATTTTGAAGCAATCATTGGCAGAAAAGTGAAGCCTGATCGTTCACATGTGATAACGCCTACATTCACAGTAGCCATTTGACTGATAATAGATTAACAGGAAGATGTTGCCTTGCAAGATGGGCCAGCCAAAGAGCTGAATGAGAGACATTAAAAAATAAATAAATAAAAGCAAAAAACCAAGACATTTTGCCAGAAAAATTCTCCAAAGAGGGGAGGCATTGTCTTGTCTTTCCCTATCAACCTTTGCAGCAGGGTTTTCTCCCCTCACTTGGAGTCTTTCCTCAGCTTTGAGCCCTTTCCCAGCTCCTCTGCTCTCTTAGAGACTTTTTTTAGGGGCCATGTAGTGGTTTAGATTTTAATGGAAGTAGGTTAGCTGGGGCCTAGCTTCCATTATGCTGAGCTCAGGCCTAGTAACGCGATCTGTCCTCTTCATTGTTGTCAGGGAAGAAAAGAAGGAAAGGGAAGGAAGGAAGGGAGGGAGGGAGGGAGGGAGGAAGAAAGGGAGGGAGGAAGGAAGGAAGGGAGACGGAGGGAGGAAGGAAGGAAGAAAGGGAGGGAGGAAGGAAGAAAGGAAGGAAGGGAGGGAGGAATGAAGAGAGGGAGGGAGAGAGGAAGGTATTAAATTAAGTTTAGCCCTAAAGTTGCCTCCCTATGTATTTTAAGTTCAGCCTAAATGTTTCTCTGTACACAGTGAATGGTAACCCACCTGGATATGTAAACAAACTGTAATCTATTCTTGTGCCAATCACCAAATTTTGGCCAATCAGAGGAAGCCAACTGTTCAAACCCTGTTAAGTAAGGCAAACACCGGATTGTGACCAACCCAGCTGTTTCTGTACCTGGCTTCTGTTTTCTGTCCATCACTCCCCTTTTACCGTCCGTAGGTCTTCCACCATGTGGCTGTGCAGGAGCCCCTCTGAGCCTATTCTGGTTCAAGGGCTGCCTGATCTGCAAATCATTATTTGCTCAATTAAACTGTTAAGTTTAATTTGTCTAAGGTTTATCTTTTAACAGAGGGAGAGAGGAAGGAACTTACAGCAACTATCACGATGATAATCGTATCATGCGTTCTTGGAAAACCACACTGAGGTTCGGCAATGGCTGTAGTAAACTGGAGGGAATTTATAGTCTAAAACAATGAGTTCCAAAATGCAGCTGCACAGTCAAAACACTTGAAGAACTTAAAAGCAATAAAACAATACTGGTGCCTGAACCCCATTCCCAGAGAGCCTGGGGTGGAGACTGGACATCGGCACTTTTCAAGTCTCCTCTGGAGGCTGCAAAGTGCAGCCAGGGTTGAGAATCACTGTTCTAGATGGAGCCCTCCTCGCATCCGGGAACAGCTGTTTGGAACAGAATCTTTGGACAGTGGAGTTTTTCACGTGGTAAAGGGTTGAGAACTTGTGTGGGAGAAGGCTCTGTAAGCAGAACAATGAGAAGAGCTTTGATATCATACAAGGAGGTCGTGGAGAGACTCGGCTGAAAGGTCTTTCATACCAACCTGGGGACAGGGAGCTTTGATTTCACACTCGGGGTTCAGGAAGCAGAGAGTTTTCTGCTCTCTGCACTTGAGAGCAGCCTGGGAGGACATCTAGCCTCTTCCACTCCCCTGATGTGTTTTCTAGGCTTTGTAATCTGCCATTTCCTGAAGCGACCTACCCGCTAGGAAGGGAGCGCCCTGGGCAGGCAGCTGGTCTTAGTTCTCCAGCCAGGAATACAGGAGAACCTTATGTAACCCTGCAACTGAGCTCTTGGAAAGGAATGTCTGCCTGATGCAAAAATGGTTAATGAGAGATGAACAATTAATGGAGGATGGGGCTCTGTTCCCAGCCCGACTGGGAGTGAGTGGTGACGGACACACAGGGTCTCAGAGTCAGCCTGGGGCTGTGCTCATTCCTGACTCATCTGCAGCTCACGCACAGCTGATGGCATGCACTGATGTCTCCATAGTTCGTCCCCAGGCAAGGATTCTGTTTCTATCTTGGTCTTGCCCTGCACACTCAGTTTTGGTATTTTAAAGGATTTGCTAATAATGTTCTTTTAGAATCCTTTTGTGGATCTGTCTTTCCCTTCCTTCTTTCATCTGTGATGGTTGTCTAGCATCTTTTTTTACTCCCTGGCTGGTTATTCACAAGCCAGAGGAACAGTCCTCATGTACATCAAACTTACCTCTCAAATCCTCAGGTGCCAGGAAGGAAGGAAGGAAGGAAGAAAGAAGGGAAGGAGAGAAGGAGGGAGGGATGGAGGAAGGGAGGGAGGGAGGGAGGGAAGGAGGTGTTAAATTAAGTTTAGCCCTAAAGCTGCCTCCCTACATATTTTAAGTTCAGATGGATCTGCACTCTTCTCATGGAGAAGAACGAACTTGACTACTAGCCCATTCTGCAGCTTGAGAGCTAGGGCAGGTTCTATTACAGGTTGGGAGAATTGGCCTGATTAAAAACCAGTTGAGGTAGGGCATGGTGGCTCACACCTGTAATCCCAGCTTGGGACACTGAGCCAGGAGTTTAAGACCAGCCTGGTCAATATAGCAAGACCCTGTCTCTACGAAAAAAAAAAAAAAACCACCACCACTACAACAAATAAACCCCCAAATCAAAAATTTGAGTACTCCAAATAAATATATTGGTAAAAGGAAACCAATTCAACGTGATTGGAAACCATGGTTTATATACCTATTTCATATAAGATGCCACTGTATCTTCTCCTATAATTAATAAGTTGTCATTTTTAGTATAATTCAGGTTTCTTTGCTTTTGGGTCTTAGGAGCCTAATTTTCTAGGCTCTGGCTATCTTTGACTAGTAATAATAACATAAAACTATGATAATGATAATAACTCTTATTTGTAAGAATTGATATCAGGCACTGGTGTAAAGGCTTTTCTTACATTACGGCATCTAATCTTTACATTGGAACAATTTAGTCAACATGATTAGTATCATCCCCAGGTTACACATGAGGGAGTCAGGGCTTAGAATGTCTGGGAAAATCCAGTGATGATAGTTTGGATTCAAATCAACATCATTCTGATTCCAGAGTTGATTCTTAGCAATGGTGTATTCTAAGTGATGTTGAGATGACACACGTGATCTCATTTAATCATGTGGCTTTAAAATCCGTCTATATGATGGGTGAGTCTCAGATCTACAACTCTAACTTAAACCCTCCCTAGGCTTGGCGATGCAACTGCCTGCCATCATTGTCAGTTGAATTTCTTTCTTTTCTTTTTTTTTCTTTGAGATATAGTCTTACTCTGTCACCCAGGCTGGAGTGCAGTGGCACGATGATCTTTGCTCACTGCAATCTCTGCCTCCTGGGCTCAAGCGATTCTTCTGCCTCAGCGTCCAGAGTAGCTGGGACTATAGTTGGGCACCACCATGCCTCACTAATTTTTGTATTTTTTAGTAGAGACAGGGTTTCGCCATGTTGGCCAGGTGATCCACCCGACTCAGCCTCCCAAAATGCTGGGATTACAGGCATGAGCCACTGTGCCCAGACAGTCAATTGAATTTCTAACAGGCACCTCACACCTAAGCTGACCTGATAAGCTTGCACCTCCCCGCTTGCCCTCCCTGCTCCCTCAGGAACTGTCTCCATTCAGTCACTCAGGCCTAGATGAAGGAGTCACCCTTGACACCTCTCTTTCACAGCCCACATGGAAGCCATCAGCAAATCCAGTGGGATGCCTGTATTCAGAATCCACTCACTCCTTCCCTCCTCCACGGTTCCTGCTCCCCTACTGTCAGTTTTCAACACAGACGTCAGAGTGAGTCAGCTTTTGTCACTTCCTTGCTCAAAATCTTATCTCATTCAGAGAGTTCCAGTTAGTAAGTTACCACCTCTCCAGCTCCAAAGCCTTCCTTCGATACCTGATTCTATGCTGGGCCCCTGAACACATTTCTCCTTTCCTGGTGGGCTCCCTGTTGGGCTCAGCCAGTAGGGGGTGCTGGAGAGGCAAGGGTCTTGCTCTTTCCCGTGGGTTTCCTGTCTGCCTGTGTGTAGCACCCCAGTACTGCTGCTTCACCCTGGCAGCAGCAGTTTCTTTCTGTAGCAGCTGTTCAATCTACTTTGCAATTTTTCCTATACTCAAGAACCAGCCTCAATTTTAGGGACATAGCACTGGCTGCCATTGCCCCCTCTTTGAGATTTGGGTTCCAGCCTTATGGGATCCCTTTCTAAGCGTCTAAATTTTCAGAACCTGACACCCCCCTTTTCGTCTGCCAGCCCCAGGGGAGGAGGCAGCTTCCTGAAGTTATTATACCAAAGACACCTCAGAGTTGTCTTTTTACTCTTTCAGTTGCCTGGTTAAGCCTTTATTCCTAGAAAATTATCCTTTATGTTAAATAAGCTCTGTTGAAATAACTGATGTGGCTTCTGTCTCCTGGCTAGACCCTGACCGATGTGTTGAGTTGTAGGTGAAGTCCTTAAAATGGTTTGCAAGGTTGCAAGTGAGGCTTCCTGCCACTTCTCCTGTCTTAGCTCCTTCCACTGTCCCTGTCATTCCTCAATCCTCTGGCCCCTTGCTGTTCTGTAAACACACCAGTCCCTCTCCTGCCTCACAGTCTTGGCCTTTCTGATCCCTTTGCCTGAAAAACCTTGCACTACAATTCTACATGGCCTCTCTTTTACCTGCTTGGGTCTTCCTGAGATGTTACCTCTTCAGGGAGACCTTCCCTGATCACGCCACATAATCCACATCCCCCCACCTCTGCCTGGATGATTTCCATCCTTCTTAATCTGCCTTGTTTTTTTTCCATAGCACTTATCACCATCTGATAGTCTATTTATTCATACTTGATTATTTGTTAATGCCTGTCTTCCCTAACTAGAATACAAACACTTCAACAAAGCAGAAATCTTCCTACTTTAGTGATTACTACATCTCAGACTTTACAGCAGTATCTGGCACATATAAATGCTTGAAAAGTATTCATTGAGTGAATAGTAAAATTGCAGTTCTGGACTGTCAGAATTAAGACTGTCCTGGGCCCTGGCGTGGTGCTGGAGGGGGAATCTGAAAGAGGACGCTGGCTTTAGAGGAAAATGGCAATCATGCTTTCCACACCACATGTCAGGGAGAGCAGATGGCACTGTCAGCCCACAGTTGGCATGGGTTTGGGGTGTACTTTTGAAGACTGAGTAATGTCTTTTCTCTCCTTTCTCCCAATTGCTATTGTTAGACCTGAAGAAACCTGCAATAAAATTTGGAAGCTACTGAGTTTATGGCATCTCAACTTTACCCTCTATTTCCACCCCAAAAGGCTTTTGAACTGACATTGAATTGCCGCCTTATTAAATGCCATCCTGAGAACTTTACAGAACATTCTAAGTGGTGCCGAGCTCCCATGAGCTTCAATCATAATGGAAGAGCCTGGGACCATTGGTTGTCGGCTTTTTGTTGGCACCTACTTGGGGACGGTCTGTGAGGGTATGTCTGCTGGGTGAAGTGCCACACCTCGCTTCCAAGACGGGGCCTAGCTAGCTAATCCAAGAGGGCTAGCAATATCTGCAAACCAGGAGAGGCAAGAGAGGAATTTCTTAACAGTAGCAGTTACTGGAGACCTGATTTCTGAGGGCTGGAGGTTGAATTACCCGTAATTCCAGGGCATGACAGGCTCCACCCTGGCCTGCTGGGTTGAGGGTAAGCTCCCTGGATTACAATGGCAGCAGCTGGGTTCCCACCGCTGCGACTCATCTGTTCGGTCTTGTTGGCCTTGGAACACAGCCACCCGAGTTTCAGAAGGTGGTGAGCTGGCCAGTGTTCTTGGCTCCAGAACGCACATGTGATCTGTGCCATGTTAAATGTGAGTGGCAATTATGGCTGCTGATTTGAAAGGAAGCTGAACACGCTGGCTTTCATCGGGTCAGCTTTGCTTGGCCGCATGTGACTTTCCACTTAGGAAAATGAGGCTGAATTCTTGACCCAGACAGACTCTTGCAAGGTGTTACGTTTCTGCTCTCAGATCACAAGACAGCCCTGTGAAGTTGGGTACTGTCTGCACTGTCATTGAACCTGGTGTTCCGTGAAAGGAGGTCCTTAAATACACAAAAGCCTTCACTCCAAGAACTTAGATTTGGCTCAGTTTTGGCTCCAGACTTTGCTCAGTTTAGAGCTACTAGGGCCTTAGTTTACTGTGCCATATTTGAAACTAGAAGTCTGAATTATGCTTTACTTTTTTGCATGTATTATAGATAGCAAGTACTGAATAAGCACCCTCAGAATACCTAGCGCCATGTTAGGGAAGCACAACATTGAAGCCTTGGTTGCTGTCCTCAGGAAACTCTCACTGTATATACGGTCCAGTAGGAGGGCCAATAAAACAAGACTGTATATAAGCATTAAAATGTCTAGAGAAACTCCAAGGAGAAACAGGTAGTTGTGGGTCTGTGTTTGCTGGAGAAGGGTTGATTGGAATGTGAAGTGGCCTTGAGGAAAGAGTGCAAATTCAGATTAACTGGGAGAAGGGGAAAGGCCGGGAAGGCCAGGGGGGCTTGAACAAGGTTTGGTGGCAAGAATCTGTGTAGCGTCCATGGTGCTCTGCAAGTGGATGAGCTCTCTCCAAGGGAGTCATTAGGAGGGAGATGAGCAGATGGGAAGGACAAAGCATTGGAGGACACCCAACTGGGTTGGGTAGACAGGATATGTGCATAGAAAGAGATGAGCCAGACTGTTGATTTGTGCAATTTAAAATATGAAGAGAAGAAAAGGAAAAAAAAAAAAAAGGTAAGGAATATTTGGCAATGTACCTTCAAAGCCAAATGAAGGTTATAAGTAAGAAGTGCCTTGGGACCTCAGTGGAGGAAGGAAATACCCAGGGCAGGATTTATAGAGGAGTGCTGAGGGGGAATAGGTCTTAAGACAGGGGGAGACAAAGCAGGAGAACCAGGATAAAGGGATGCATGCAGATAAAGGAGGCCTCAGAGCAGTTTGCTCTAGAAGGACTCTGGCCATTCGGTGAAGAAGGAGAAGGGTATTCAGCCGGGTTTGGGGCTGAAGACAAGGTGAGAAGGTCTTTAACAGTTGTTCTGGGGAAGGAGTCAGGGAGTGGATGAGGAACAAATACCAGGTTACTAAGTACCTGTCAGGGCCAAGCTGTATTTGGATGGCAGAAGCCACTGGTGGACCAGGTCTAGGGGTCACAAGACCTTCTCTAGGTGTGTTTGTAATTCAAGCAGCCAGGACTGCGAGTAGATGGGGCTTCCTCGAAGAGGGCCTGGGAAGATGAAGTCTTGGTTGCTGATGAAGGCAGCATTTATACAGCTGAATACAAGCTCTGCCAGGCTTGGGGGAGGATTCTGGGGAATTGGAGGAGAGCTGCTGGGTTAGGTGTGGAGGTGGAGCCGTCTCGTGCTGTTGAAGTCCTGAGAAGACTTTGCTTGGCCAATACAGCAATGAGTGGAGGAAAAGAAATAAGGGAAGCTGGAAGGAGAGTAATTGAGAAGAAAGCAGAATATTAAGTATTTCCTTTGATACTTCTTTATATACAGGAAGCTAGGTTGTCCACATGACAATGACCAGATAACTAACTTAGAAGATCTTGGAACAAACCATTCTCCAAATACCTCTGGCTTTTCTTTGTTCTTCATCCAAACCCATTTTATTAAACACCCTTTGGTTAATATTCTGATAGATTTCATAGAAGTCGAAAGAGCAGAGATTAGGTTTAGCTTGCAAACTCAGCTCCCTCATTTGCTAACTGTGAGACCTTGGGCAAATTACCTAATCTTTCACACTTGGTTTTCTCATCTGATGACGGTGCCTTTCTTATAGAGCCGTTGTGAAGGTAAACATTAGGTTCCAACATGTGGGAACTATAGTTGTATTAAAATGAGAACTTCCCAGGAGTTCTTGTGTTTCCTGGTGAAGTGCTGTTCAGCTCTGTCTGTTTCCCTCACATCTCTCCTTTCTTTTTCTCATCCCCTGCTCACTTAGTAAACAGGTCTGCTTGGACCAGTGATGGAGTATGGCGCGCTGAGCCCTGATAACTGGAAGTAAGCCAGCAGTTTCAACAAGTTGCTAATTATACCACTTTGAAACATAATAAGAGAAGAGGGAATGAACCCCATGAGTAAGGGCTGCTTGGCAAGTCTTAGGACAGTTGGGATCTTTCTTAGACTCACATCAGCCTTGATGACGATCTCCTCCCACATCGATTGAGTCAGGGGTCACTGTGTGCTGAGTAATGCAGCCCTTTGCTGGGCGGGAGTGGGCAGCACTGTGAAGGGACATGAGAGTGGATGACAGTGATGCCGTGGGAAACTGAGGGGGAGTTGCACACTCTTGATGTCTGTGTCAAAGCCACTCGGTCTCTGAGTCGTGTTCCCAAGCACAACTCACATCTGTGAAGTACATTGGGGAAAATTAAATGAGTCCAAGTAGGAAACAAGTTCAATTATATTTGGAAGATATTAAAGAAAGGAAAAAAAATTCTCCAAGAGGCCTGATCTCACCTTTTACTTTTTATAGACCACATTTTGCTTCTCTGGTTACATCTTCTCTTGAGGTATGTTAGCGAGACTGTTTATTTGACAGCCATGATATTTCCTCTTTAGTATTGTATGTAGAGTGAAGTTCAAGTTCCTAGTTCCTGACAAGTTCCAGTTCCTTGGCATAGGGCATAGAGGTTTGGCTAGGATTTTGTTTTCTCGTATTTAATTTGTCTAAAACACAAGTAAAGACTTTGTGCGCTGAGGCCAAGAAGTCATGCTTCATATTTGCTTGAATCTTTTGGCCTTACCTCACTGGCAGAGTCTTTGAGAGAACACAGGTTTACTTAAAAAATAATCCTAACTTAAGCCTTTCCACTGTGTGAATTTGACAAAGAACCTCACCTTATCTGGGTTCTCCCCCATTTCTTTGCTTCTATGGTGAACTCTGGAGAGACTTCGTAACTTTAAAAAGCAACCAAAATGAATGTGATGTTTTTGCACGCAGAAGTACTTTGGTATAAATTTTGCCAGACATGGATGTTGCAAAACTGTTTACCAAGGTATAATTTTGGTGCTTCTATGTAGGAAAGGGAGGAAAAACATTGTTTATTAAAAGTTCGATATAGGCATCTCTTGCTATTTGACCTCTTGCCATCTAAAGTCTTCCCTTCAGAACTCAGGAGCCAAGTGGATTCAGATAAACCCAACATTCTCTGAAATCTCAATTTTTGTTTTCTGAAACTCAGGAGCCAAATAGATTTCTTCCTCTCCAAACCCACTGCCCAAACACTCGCCTTCAGAATGTAGGAATCAGCTAAGTTTAGATAACAAGAGATACTTTTCCCTTCTTCCTGTTTATTAGAACCCACTCATTGCTTGTCAGAAATTAGGAAAAGTACAGAAAAGAGTAAAGATAACAAAAATGAGTCATGGTCAGAGGTATAATTCCAAATGTGAAGTTTCTGGTAATGGTTTATGTCAGGGAGTGAGGAATATACTCCCTTTGTCTCTTCCACATCCTCCTTGCCCTCCCCAACTCAGAAACATTCAGCATCCATGGAAATTTTTAAAAAGTAGTTGGTTGATAGCTGTGAATGTTGGTTGGGATGCCTGTTTCTGTCCGGCCAGCACGTACTGTGTGCTCTGAGGGCTTCATGTTGTCAGCTTTCTGCACTTGAATCTGGATTTGGCCACCAAGCCTTCTCATGGTTGCCAGCTTCCAGCAGCGCTTCCCAGGCACTGGGGGATAGCCTACTAGCATGGTTTCTCAGGGTGGCATTTGAAGTCACAGGATCCGTGAAAGCATGTGATCAATCATTGACAGTATCTCATCTCCCTACTGATAGACAGGGGTAAAAATGCCTAGTTGAAATATTGCTTGAAATGTAAGCACAAGGAAGGTCAGAAATGAAAACGATGCAGAACTGATGGCACTCGTTGACTTAAAAAAATACATTTTCCTTCAAGTGCTCAAAAAATAAGCACCACTGCTATCCGGTGTCCAACTGAGTGTGTGAGCAAAACAAAGCCAGATGCAGTCGATTACATCCAAGGCTTCCTTATGCAACCCTGCCGTGGCCCGCTTCCCTACTGCACTTATTTTTTCTAAATCAGCTTCCTCAGTTTCTTCATCACTGCTTCTTGGGGTTGCAGCCACAAGGAAAGAGGCAGGGAATGGAGACTCCAGTCGAATGTGAGGTAATGTAGCCCTGGTGCAAAGGCAGCTCTCCATCTGACATGTCTGCCTGCTTCCTTCTTCTGACCACACATGCTCATCCCAGCTCTGATTCTCTCCAAAGCAGCTCCTTGCAAACATTTCCCTCATCTGGCCTTTTGCAAAAATGGCATCAGTTCAGACAGTTGCTTCATTCCTGGCTAAGGCTCAGGTCATCATTTGGTATCTATAAGGGAAGTAGAAAATGTCTCCTCCTCAGAGCTGATGAACCTTCTGGGCAAGGAGGGCAGTTAGCGCCCATGGGTGAAGAAAAGGCAGCTCCCTCCAGTTGGATGTGCTCTCCTCAAGGCTGGAAGAGGACTTGGCTTCAGCTCCAACTTATGCCCTTTTGCAGTTTATGTGCTGCACATTCATACAGGGCAGACCAGTTAGGGTAACTGAGCACTTAAAAGAAGACATTCTGGATGAATTTCTGGCGGTGCATACACACCTGTCTTGCATGGAGCTCTGAGCACCCTGCTACATTCTCCCCATTTCTCTGCACTCAGCACAGAATTTTGGCTTCATAGACAAGCCAGCAGAGAAGCCCAATGAAATTACTTACCTAGAGGACCGTGTACACCAGTGGTCCTGCCAAGACCAGATCCCTAGTCTTTTAACTGTTCTATAAATTGCCCAGTAGAACTTGACTGAGATTTAATTTAGTTTTCAAGCCTTGGCAAACTGGATACTGTGTGTTTGTGTAGGCTCGTGCCATTTAAAGGGTTCTTGGAGCTTAGGTCCTGCATGTAATTTGCTACATTAGCTCTGGGCAAAAATATTTGCTTTTTGGTCCTTTGTGGTTTAAGTTCCTTCTCAGCATTGACCTGGCATGTTAGAGAGAGCTGTACTGCAGAACACAGCAGGGGATGGAGAGTTTAGGGAGAGTGAGTGCAGTAATGCTTATTACTGATGGCAGCTTTTCAGACTGTGGGAGCTCACATGAGATTTTCCCAGTTTGGTTGTTTGTTCGTGTATTTGGAATATTACACAATTGAGATTAGAAAGCTGATGCAGATCAAATGAAGCCTTTTAGATTTGGATTAAGCTTGGGAAAATTTTTCTCCTACTATATTGGGTTGAGTAAGAGTAGCACTGTAATTTTGTTGTTGTTCAAAGTGACAGTGACACTATTGTAATTATTCCGACACCTCCAAGTTTGGCCATGTTTGATATGAATAGACCCAGAATGAGTTATTTCAATCAAAAAATTGGGGCCGGGCATGGTGGCTCATGCCTATAATCCCAGCACTTTGGGAGGCCGAGGCAGGCAGATCACGAAGTCAGGAATTCAAGGCTAGCCTGTGACCAACATGGTGAAACCCGTTCTCCACTAAAAATACAAAAATTAGCTGCATCTGGTGGCACATATCTGTAATCACAGCTACTTGGGGGGCTGAGGCAGGAGAATCACTTGAACCTGGTGGGAGAGGTTGCAATGAGCCCAGATTGTGCCACTGCACTCCAGCCTGGGCAACAGAGTGAGACTTTGTCTCAAAAAAAAAAAATCTGGAAAAAAATCATCTCTGAAGCTATCACCAACACCATTTGGGTTGGTTATTTATTTATTTCTCTTTGAACTTTTTCTGATTTCCCCTGCTGTTTTTTATTTCATGAAGCTAACTCCTATAGAGTCCATTCCCAGACAATCTTGCCAAGGGTTTTACAGCTGGGTTTGGCCATGAGAGTCATCGGAAGGTAGGAGAATGGGAGAAGCCAAGGTATTTATTCCTCTTGTTTCCTGCTTGGGAGAGTGTAGTTGTGGGTAGCTGAGTCTCATCTGTGGTTCTAGCTGTTATGTAACAATCTCTCCTGCTGTACCAGCCCAGATATGGGCATGGCTAACGTCACCTCCTGCCTTTATTTCCTCAGTCCTAGAAGGGGTTGTGACTTTTTGACATTGCCAATCTGTGGGCTGCCTTACAATCTCATCTGGGTTTTGTGTGTGTGTATGTTAAAAAATTAAAATTGACAAATAAAAATCGTATGTATTTATGGCATATAACATACAGTTTTAATATTTGTATGCATTGTGGAGGCTAAATGAAGCTAATGAACATATGCATTACCTCACACACTTATCTTTTTTTGACACCTTTGCAACAAGAGCCCTATATTACATTTTTTTGGCTAAGCTAGTGATGTGGACTACGTTTTGTTGTTGTTGCTGTTTGTTTTTGCCCGACCCTGACTAATGCCCATTTATGTTCCAGCCTTCATTATGGTTCTTGTTCTTGGCCTGATGGGTTTCCCTTAGGTCTGACCTCACATTTAACTAACCCTTTGCTCCTCATGTACAACTTTCTATTGTTTCCTGGACTCAACCTTGATGCTTGGATCCCAGTTGTTCTCTCAGTGACTTTGATGCTTTAGCTCCCTCCTACAAACCTTTGTCTCTGCAGGTGTGAACGAGTCCATTTTGCATCACTATAAAGGAATACCTGAAACTGGATAGCTTATAAATAAAAGAGGTTTAATTGGCTCATGGTTCTGCAGACTGTACAGGAAGCACAGTGCTGGCATCTGCTCAACTTCTAGTGAGGCCTCAGGAGGCTTTCAATCATGGTGGAAGGTAAAGGGGAGCAGATGTGTCATGTGATGGGAATAGGAGCAAGAGAGAGAGAGGAGAGGTGCCACATTCTTTTAAATAATCAGTTCTCCTGTGAACTCAGAGTGAGAACTCACTCATCACCAAGGGTGTGGCGCTAAGCCATTCATAAGCAATCCGCCCCATGATTCAATACCTCCCACCAGGCCCCACCTTCCACATTGGAGGTCACACTTCAACTTGAGATTTGGAGGGGACAAAGATCCAAACCGTATCAGGGAGTAAGATATTGTCTGAAGTATGAGGTACTAGATTTTACAACCAGAAGAGTCCTTAGATATTTGACCCAACTTCCTTTTTTCATCCATGAGGTCACTGCTGCCTAGAATGGGTAATGACTTCTTCAAGGTTGCCAATTTAATGGCAGGGAGGGAAAAGGAAAGGAAGTTTCATACTCATGTTTGGATAAACATCGTATCACTTTATTTACTGTAACATGTGACAGGGATTGGGGACGTGAAGATTGAGATATTGATTACCCCTTGACCCTCCTCATTGCCTGTCCTTTGCCTTTGAGCAAACATTTTGCACTGAGTGGACAGAAATATTAATTAATTAATTCAACTCATATTTATTGATTGTTACAAAGGGCAAGGCTCAATGCTGAACACTTTGGAAAGGACACATATGAATAGAAAATGATCCACATCCTCAGGAAACTCTCCAGGAAGGATTACAACCTACAGGCCAATGATTCCTGTGTATGTTGCATATGTTATATACAAAAGAGAAAACAATAAGCTCCACAGAAGGTATGCAAATAAAGTGTTATTTGCATGTGGAGGAGAAAGTTGCTTCTGGCTTGGCAGTATTAAAAGAGACTTAATAGAGCAGGTAGTGTTTAAATTGGACAGGGGCTGGGCACGGTGGCTTACGCCTGTAATTCTAGCACTTTGGGAGGCGGAGGCAGGTGGATTGCCTGAGCTTAGGAGTTTGAGACCACTCTGGACAACACAGTGAAACCCTGTCTCTACAAAAATACAAAAATTAGCCAGGTGTGGTGGCGTATGCCTGTAGTCTCAGCTACTTGGGAGGCTGAAGTGGGAGAATCGCTTGAACCGGGGAGGCAGAGGTTGCAATGAGCCAAGACTGTGCCACTACACTCTAGCCTAGGTAACAGAGCAAGACTCTGTCCGCCCCCTCAAAAAAAAAAAAAAAAAAAAAAACGGACAGGGCTGTGTGCAGTGGCTTACGTGTGTAATCCCAGCACTTTGGGAGGCTGAGGCAGTAGGATTACTTGAAGCCAGGAGTTTGAGACCAGCATGGGCAACATAGTGGGACCCTGTCTCTACAAAAAATAAACCAAATTAGCTGGGTGTGGTAATGTGTGCCTATAGTCCCAGTTACTTGGGAGGCCGAGGTGGGAGGATTGCTTGAGCCTACGAAGTCAGGCTGCAGTGAGCCAAGATCATGCCACTGCACTCCAGCCTGGGTGACAGAGCAAGACCCTGTCTCAATAAATAAATAAGTAATAAAATGGACAGGAAAGCACAGATGGCATTTGACCACGTACTGCTGAGAGAACGACATTCAGGATGAGCGATCAAACGCAGGTAAGGAGACAGTGAGGGCTTCAATGAAGCTGGAAAGCTGACTGCCTGAAGGTGGATGACAATAATAATTAATAATAGCAATCATGGCTGGCATTTAATGGGCTCCTATCCCATACCTGAGCACTGTGCCAAGTGCTTTACGTGCTATGTTTTGGTCTGTAGTTGGGTATTGTTATTTTTATTTTGCGAATGGGGAAACTGACTTTCAGAGAGATTATAACTTTCCAAAGTCATCCCGCTAGCAAGTGGTAGAGCAGAGATTCCACGGAGGTCTGCTTGATTCTAGATAGATGTTTAACTGCTAAGCCAAATGGGATAGGCTATCAAGAAAGGCAAGGGATTTGTAAATACATCTAAAGGCATGAATAGCAAATGTAGTACTGAGGTGTTTTTTTTTTTGTTTTTTTTTTTTAGACGGAGTCTTGTTGTGTTGCCCAGGCTGGAGTGCAGTGGCACGATCTCAGCTCACTGCAACCTCCACCTCACAGGTTCAAGTGATTCTCCTGCCTCAGCCTCCCCAGTAGCTAGGATTACAGTTGCACACCACCACGCCCAGCTAATTTTTGTATTTTTAGTAGAGATGGGGTTTCACCATGTCAGCCAGGCTGGTCTCAAACTCCTGACCTCAAGTGATCCACCTGCCTTGGCTTCCCAAAGTGCTGGGATTACAGGCATGAGCACCGCACCCGGCCAGTACTGAGTTCTTAGAAAAGTCATTAGGAAAAATTAAAAGACTCAGATTCCTGAAAAAAGTTACTACATCTTCCATAGAGAAGAAACCTAGAAACTGTTTTGATTCAACATCTTAGGACATTTTTTAGCATATTGTCTTAACATAATGAACGAAGATAAAATAAAAACATTTTAGAGATATAATTTTAATTAACAATTTAAAAAGCCATTTGTATCATTTTTATTATTAAGCTTAGTAAAGTTTTGTAAATCCTTGATTGGATAGCACATGACTTTAAGCATAGAAACATTGTAGGTGATTGCTTTCAAATTCTGTATGCTTTTTCTTTTTATTTCATACCATCACTAGCTTATATCTCAGGTCACAATAGATACTTAATGCAAGGCTCATTATTAACAATTGTGATTTTAAGTCCTTATTTTAAATACGTTTATTTATTTATTTATTTTGAGACAGGGTCTTGCTCTGTTGCCCAGGCTGGAGTGCAGTGATGTGATCTCCTGGGTTCAAAGGATTCTCGTGCCTCCACCTCCTGGGTAGCTGGGATTACAGGCACATGCTATCATGCCTGGCTAATTTTAAATAAGTTGTTATTTTTTTTAATTAGAGGGTTTTTTAAATTGGCTGACTGTTGGAAAGTAAAATCTTCAGTGTTTTTTATCTTTTCCTTTCCTTTTAACATGAGTGATAAAGAGTTTATCTGAGTAGGAGAGAAGTGTTGGTTTGCCATTTTCTCATTGCTTGCTTGGGTTTGTTTGCAGTATTTTCCATCTGTGGTTTCTTTCTGTGTATTTTTTTTTTTTTTTGAGACAGAGTTTCGCTCTTATTGCCCAGGCTGGAGTGCAATGGTGTGATCTCAGCTACTGAAACTTCCACCTCCTGAGTTCAAGTAATTCTCCTGCCTCAGTGTCCCAAGTAGCTGGGATTACAGGCACCTGCCACCACACCCAGCTAATTCTTTAATAATTTTAGTAAAGATACTGTTTTACCATGTCGGTCAGTCTGGTCTCGAACTCCGGACCTCAGGTGATCTGCCCGCCTTGGCTTCCCAAAGTGCAGAGATTACAGGCGTGAGCCACCATGCCATGTCTCTGTGAATCTTTTGCAGTTTTTTTTTTCAATGATTTGAGAGTTAATTTAGTTAAAATTACATGTTGCAATGCATTTGGCCACTTACCTAGGCACAAGTAAATAGCAAAGTACTGAGAGCAAACACAGGGCAGAAGGTAAATAATCCCTTTCAAACTTGCCGTCTTCTGGAACACTGGCAGACTCCCACTTTGCTCAGGAAACCTCACCTATCTTAAATATTGCAGATTGAGTGAAAACTCCAGGTTAATCTGGATGTAAGACATTAGTTAAGCTTAATTTATTTAAAAAATAAAAACATATAATGACAGCTCAGTGGTCTAAATTCCCATAGGCTTCTATTCTGTTGAATCATCATAACTATATACCTTTTGGACATTTCTCCATATGACTTAGGCTTCTGGAGAATCATATGAAAGAAAGGAATGAAATTATTTAGGTAATGTAATTTTCTCTAGAAAAATCTGAGGTGTAACTCATTATACCTGAAAAAATTCTCCTGGAGTTCCTTTGGGTATGTCTAGCTAAATGCTGCTCTAAGAAGATGTGTTTCACATGTATAAATATTCATTATTTCTATATATTAGGGTTGAGGAACTCAAACATTTACAGGAAATTAAATCCTATTTTCATTAAAATTCCCCTGTTCAGAATCCTTAAAGTAGATAGCTGTGACATTTAAATTGGAGTGCACTCTTTTCTTCATTCTGTTGACCAAAGTAATACTGGGAAAATATGGGAATTATCTGTTTACCAAAGTGATACCTGTATCCTATATGTTAAACCAAACTCCGAAGCCTCGTGGATGAAATATCTACCTCCTGTGCTAAGGCCACCAGGTTCAATTCCTGCTGGGATGGTAGTTTTTTCAATTAAATTTCCATTAACTTTTCACCTCTGTGTCATTAGACACTAATTCTTAACGTGCTGTAAAGATGAAAGAGTAAAAGGAAATATCTGATTCATGCATCATGTTGCTGACAAGTGAAATGTGATGATGACAACTTTTTAATGTGGGAGATAGGGAAGCCAGCAAGGGGACAGGTCTTTTAGACCCAACACTGACCACGGCTGAGGAGTGTGGCAGCTGCAGCACTGGAAGGCAATTTGGAAGATAGTGATCATGCGGTGGAAGCACTGAGGATTCTAAATGCTGGGATGCAAGAATGCTGGGATTCTAAATGCTGGGCAGACACCGCAGGCTTCAGGAAGCCTGAAACACCGGATGGCACATTGGTAGGAAGAGGAGGTGGAGGGAAGCTGGCCGTTTGGAACAAGCTGTTATGAATGGGGAAGGAAAAGCCATTTTCACCAAAGGAGAGAAAAACTGGGAATTCTTAAGTGACCTAAAGCCGAAGCAACAATATGTAAAATATGTGGAAAGGCAAGTGGCTGAGAGGTACAAAAGAACAGTTTGTGCATTTAAACATGGAAATGGCCAGGCTAGGTGGCTCCCGCCTCTAATCCCAGCACTTTGGGAGGCCAAGGTGGGTAGATCACCTGAAGTCAGGAATTCGAGACCAGCCTGGCCAACATGGTGAAACCTTGTCTCTACTAAAATGCAAAAATTAGCCGGGCTTGGTGGCAGGCGACCGTAACCCTGGCTGCTCAGGAGGCTGAGGCAGGAGAATTGCTTGAACCTGGTGGCGGAGGTTGCAGTGAGCTGAGATTCCACCACTGCACTCAGAGCGAGGCTCCGCCTCAAAAACAAAACAAAACAAAACAAACAAGAAACATGGAAATGGTAAGAGTTCCCAGGACACAGATGAAGACGCCCAGAAACAGACATAGGCTACAATTTTGCAAGTCAAGTAAATGAAAAGGCAAAAACCAGCCAAACAAAATGAAAAACATATGTTTGCTAATTGGTGGTATGGAGAAATAGTAACAGTTGATGCTGAAGAAGGCTTGCTTGAGAGGACTTTTAACCAAGGGCGTGTATTTTTTCAAGGGTTCATGAAAATCAGAGTAAATGATTTTCAGAGTTCCATTTCACAAATCTTAACCAAATGAGCATAGACACAGAACTTAAAAAATAGAGGCAGAAAAGATTAAGGACAACTAATTCACTAGGGGATTGTCTGGGTATACATTTGAGGCGTCTAAAGGATTGGATGATGAAATTTAAAAATTATTCCATGTTTTATTTGAGAATATAAAGTAAAATGCAAATGATTGTATACATATAGACACATTAAGAGATGCATAGTCTATATGTGTTTGTATATAAAAAGTAGAATAGACTTTTAAATACCCATAATAATGCCTACTATTTATTAAGTGGTTAGTACTCCCATGCACTGTTTTAAACACTGTCCATTTACTCTTTTAAATAGTGTGCATCTTAGTTATTTATCACAATTACTTTATTAGGGAGGTTCTCTATTTCCACCCATTTCACAGATGAGAAAACTAAGGCACAGAAGTTCAAGTCCAGGTTCATAGCATTGGTACGTGGTAGAGGTAGGCTTGAGGACAAGGCCTTCCAACTCTAGAGCCTGCTGCTCCATTGAATGGCAGTTAATAATTTTAAAAATTACATCTGGAACAGGTTTGACATTATATTTGAATATAGCTTTACTTGAGGTTCTGGGAATATTTACTTCAAATTGAAATTGAAATAAAATTAAAAGGTAAAATCGATTCAAGAGGAACTATTTCTTATTTTAATGCTGGAAAGAAACCACATCACTTCTTAGCAGGATGCAAAACATCAGTTTAAAATAAAATAGGCTCATCTCGGCCAGGTTTCTTTCTGTTTAATTCTTGACCCTCGCTAGTGCTCAAGCCCTCGCACTGTGCTTGTCTGTCTGTGCTGGAGTCTACTTTGCAGTCAATCTCGTTACTTCTATCTACGCTCTGACAGTTAGAAGGTGCCTCATGTCTTCAGTCTGTGCATGGGTTTGCCTTAGCTTCTCCTGTGTAGGTGCCAACATCACATTGAAACCTTGCCCCACTAAGCTGTTGTGTTCGTTCAGAATGCCTTTGGCCCAAAGCAACAGAAAATCCAGCCCACAGTAGCTTAAACAAATAAGGGTTTATTTTTCTCCTGTAGAGAGAAGTCTGGGGTGAGGCACTGGCTGGTATTGGTTATCTGCTCGATGTTATTAGCGTTGGAGGCTCTGCAGTGCTCTTGGCCCTTCCCTCATGTTTGCAATATGGCAGTTGCGGCTCCAAACGTTGAAGGCAGACAGTGCCGGGAACAGGCAGCACCAGCCACGTCTGTTTCCTTTATCATGAAAGCAGATCTTACAAGACCCAGTGCCCTTCCCTTTCCCTCTCTCCCCTCCAGGGACTTGGCTAAGACTGGGTCATGACTGCAAAGCAAAGCAAGCAGGAGGAATGTCTTTGCTTTGAAAGAGAGAAGGAAGTGGATACGGGTGTGGAATAGCTAAACCATGGAGTTTATCGTAACATCTCAGTAGACCTTCCAATCAAGGAACAGTCTGAATTTTAGAATTGTGTAATAGATAATCAAACAACTTTCAAGTTCATGCTATAAATTAAATTGGGCTAAATCGTGTATTTTTCTTTTGTAAATCTTTTGCAGTATTGAGTTTGATCTCTTAAATATTTGGCTCTAAAATCTTACTTAAAATATTTCTTTACACTGTCAGAAAGAAATGACTTCTTAAGCAAGAGTAAACTTAAATTCAGATCCTGTCTAAATGATCTCAAATTCCAAAATGTTGGATTTCAAACTAGTGAAATTTTACCAAACTCCACTTGTTTGAATGATGTTTACTTCTGCATCTATGCTCACTTAAATGAGATTTACCGAACAGAACTCAAA
The DNA here is from genome assembly GCA_963573385.1 of Cacajao melanocephalus. Taxonomy (NCBI): domain Eukaryota; kingdom Metazoa; phylum Chordata; class Mammalia; order Primates; family Pitheciidae; genus Cacajao; species Cacajao melanocephalus. Next base: position 3,839 of record CAUYLG010003273.1, on the reverse strand, counting down.
TAAAATTACCTTGTTCATGAAAGTTTTTAAAATGTAGCATTACCACTCTTGTTTCATTTTTATTCACTAGCACACATTCTTGGTAATATAAAATTTTGCATGTTACATTAGGGGAGTCACCCTAGCTGGAGTTGGGTTTGAATCCAGCCTTAAAAATTATGGAAATACAATATAATATAATATAATATAAGTAATATAATATACATCATATATATCATATATAAATATATCATATATAAACCATATATAATATATCATATATAATACAATATTGAGTTTGATCTCTTAAATATTTGGCTCTAAAATCTTATTTAAAATATTTCTTAACACTGTCAGAAAGAAATGACTTCTTAAGAAAGGGTAAACTTAAATTCAGATCCTGTCTAAATGATCTCAATATTATACTATAAATATAATATGTAGTATATATCTATATGTATTTTATATATTAAATATTATGTATTTAATATATAGTATGTAATAACAATATATAATGTAAATATATATAAATATATATTTATATATATAATTTTTCAAATGTATATTTAAAACCAAAGTATACAGTCTTATTTAAGACCAAAGTATACAGTCTTACAAAAATAACACACTTCGGAGTTACGGTTCTACAAAAATTCAATTGGTAAAATAAGAGGAAAATTAAAATAAATTGCAAAAAAGAGACAAAGAATACTTTTTAAGAATAACTGACAACAAAGAGAAACAGAGAGGTGGAGGACTTTGCAACCAATGGTAGGTAGTGGAGTCTCTTTTAGAGGCAGATGTATGGATTGAGGGGCCACAGACTATTATCCACACAGAGGCAGTTTGAGAGTGATAGGGCACAATGAATATTTATGTCAGGATGAGAGGCATAAACTGGGGAAGTTTCAGGCAAAGTAGGATGGGCATCACCCTCACTGGACTTGGGATTGAATCCAGACTCAAAAATCATGGATTCAATAACCATGAAAAACTTTCATCATCTCAGATGTTTTTCTGAAATATTTAGTTTTGTACAGTTTTGGATGATATGTATGATTTGGAAAATGTCAATGAAGATTTTTAAAAGTATGGACAATGTGAGACTTGTAACTGAAAATATTCAGAAACTAAAAACCATTTTGTATTTTTTATCAGTGCCGGCACTTCATGTAAAAAACTGCCAACTGGTAGTTTTGGTACTTCAGTTTTGTAGTTTATTTTTAGTCATTCACTAAACTTAAGTAATCTTTACTAAATCCATATTATAGACTGGATATTATATTAGTGGGCCCCTTAATCCTTATGAAGACTCTGTAAAGTAAGCATTCTTAGTCCAGTTTTTCAAAAAACAATTTACCTCTGCAAGAGTAAATGACTTGTTCAAAATCTCATGTCTGATAAACAGAAAAGCCCACATTTAAACCCAAGTCCAGTGCTCTCCCCCTTATTGTATAGCTATTTTGAATATATTATTTAGCAAAGATTATCTTTACTTTTTGAAATATGTGCTTAAGATGCATGCTGCACTCTTAAACATATTTTAAAATTTCATTTCAGGGCCAAATTTATTTCCATAGGAATGTGCCTCTAATTTTATAATGGTATCAATGGGAAAATAAAAGAGGCCAAATGGAATTTTGCTTGACTGCCAACTCTGTGAGAGAGGTATAAGAATTATAAGCCTAGGGCCTGAAGACATAAAAAAATGAGCAATGCCAAAGCACTATTGTTATCAATATAAGATATTTGAAAGTAGAAACACACTTTATTTCTGACAGGCTTTCCAAGGTCCCTGACCAATACAGTTCACTGTAAAGCAGATGTGATATAAGAGTGGGAACATCCTATACCTACAGGAAGAGTTTAGCTCATTGCTCGAGTCCCAGAGATATTGTTATAAGTGACCTAATTTATAAAAAAAAACACAATGCAAAACTTCATGATGAGGATCACATGTCATTTTTACACATTTAGCTATAGAATAATTGGCCAAGTATGGTCCCTTACACCTGTAATCCCAGCACTTTGGGAGGCCAAGGCGGGTGGATCATCTGAGGTCAGTAGTTCAAGCCCAGCCTGGCCAACATGGCAAAACCCTGTCTCTACTAAAAATACAAAAAAATTAACCGGGTGTGGTGGTGGGCTCCTGTAATTCCAATGACTCGGGAGGCTGAGGCAGAAGAATAGCTTGAACCTGGGAGGTGGAGATTGCAGTGAGCCAAGATCATGCCATTGCACTGCAGCCTGGGTGACAAGAGTGAAACTCCAACTCAGAAAAGAAAAAAAAAAAAAACAGATACAGAATAATTTTTAAAAATTTCAGGTCAGTTTATCCAGAACGAAAATAAAATACCAGAAATAAATAGCAGCTGTTTAACCATGTAACAGCAACATTTCACAGCAGTTCAGGATGGGAGACAAAGATGAATTTTGTGTGTAGGTTGTGAAGTGGCAACATTATTTGTGCCTTTTCTTTTAGCCATCAGTCTTGACTTCTCCATTACCCACTCCTTTTAAATGATTCCACTGAAAAATGCAAAGCAGCTCAATCCATTCATTTTTTTATGTTCTCTTAAAATAAAACACCAGAGCTGTAATTTGCTAATCATATTTCATCATTCATGACAATCACTGCACAGAATTATGGTTGGTGAAATCGTTAAACGTCTGCTTGGCTGTTATTGTATGAAGAAGGCCCATTTTGGCAATGGAAGAATGTGTTGATCAAGAGCAATTCATAGGATCACACATTCTGTACAGAAATGTAGGTTTTAGTGGAGATTGATTTTTATCCTATGGCAGCTTTCAGTTTTCTATGACAACGGTGATTATTGACCTAGGTGTTCAAAACAGTGGATTAATCCATCTAGTTGGGTGAAGGCCAGGAGAATTAAATAAAAAGGAAAATCTTCCTTTTATGGTAACTCCAATTCGGGAACATGTGACTCTTAACATATGACTAATCTGTGATGCTGATGATGTAGTTTTAAGTATCGCCAAGAATCCATTCTTCTATTCAGAAGAGTGAGCAATATTATTTATGAGCCAAATCATTATGCTGAGTGCTTCATATTACACAAAGCATTTCATCTAATCTCCCAACCACCTTAAGAGGTATTATTATTTCAATGTTATGAAAGAGAAAGCTAAAGCTCAGAGAAGGGAAAGTGATTTGTTAAGTCACGCAACTAATAAATAGTTGAACTAAGTTTGATCTCAGGTCACTAGTCTCCAAGTTCATTGCTATTTTCTTTAGGCCACAGTTCTACTTCTCAGTAACTGTGTGCACATCAGAGACTCTCATGGTTGAATGATAGGCTCAAAGGTAGTCAGCAGATACAAGCCTGAGTTATGAGGCATGAAGAAGCGTAAGATCAATGATCCTTCCATCAGAAAGTAAGTAGCCTGTGTCTCATTCCACAAGTCCTGTATTAAGGGTGAATTTTTAGGGATAGCACATCCAAACTATTTCTCACATCTGGGCTTCTCCAACTGTCTACCGATTCACTGGGGCACCAAAGCCCTTTTGCCCCTATCACAGTGTGGAAGATTCATTTGTCAGAGATGTTTACAGAGAACATATCTTTTAGATCCTAATATTATTGTGTAGACAAACATAGGTTTGCCTGGCTTAAAATTCCCATTTTAGATCTTCTTTAGTTCCCCCTTCCCCTTTCTCCTGTGACCCCATTTCTTTCTTTTTTTTCTTTTTTTATATTGCATTTTAGGTTTTGGGGTACATGTGAAGAACACGCAAGATTGTTGCATAGGTACACACATGGCAGTGTGATTTGCTGCCTTCCTCCCCATCACCTATATCTGGCATTTCTCCCCATGCTATCTCTCCCCAACTCCCC
>CAUYLG010003272.1:0-17409 GCA_963573385.1 Cacajao melanocephalus | reverse complement strand
ACGTAGATTAGGTCTTTTCACATAGTCCCATATTTCTTGGAGACTTCGTTCGTTCCTTTTTACCCTTTTTTCTCTAATCTTGCCTTCTCGTTTTATTTCATTGAGTTCGTCTTCGACCTCTGATATCCTTTCTTCTGCTTGGTCAATTCGGCTTGAAACTTGAGCATGCTTCGCGAACTTCTCGTGTTGTGTTTTTCAGTTCCATCAGTTCCTTTATATTCCTCTCTAAGGTGTCCATTCTCGTTAGCATTTCCTTAAATCTTCTTTCAAGGTTCTTAGTTTCTTTGCATTGGGTTAGTACATGTTCTTTTAGCTCACAGAAGTTTCTCATTATCCACCTTCTGAAGCCTGATTCTGTCAGTTCATCACACTCATTCTCCGTCAGGCCTTGTTCTCTTGCTGATGAGGAGCTGTGATCCCCTGTAGGAGGAGAGGCATTCAGATTTCGGGTGTTCAGCCTTTTTGCACTGGTTTCTTCCCATTTTTGTGGATTTATCCACCTGTTGTCTTTGTAATTGCCGACTTTCAGATTGGGTCTGAGTGGATGTCCGGCTTGTTGGTGATGAAGTTTTTTCTTTCTTAGTTTTCCTTCGGCGGATGCCCTTTCCCCACAGAGCTAGGCCTTCCCGGGTTCAGCTGTGCTTACTGTCGGGCGTCTGCTTCTTAATATCTTCAGTGCCACCTGGGTGGAGGTCTCTACAGCTGAGCTGGTCCTGGTAATCTTTACTACTTTTAAGCACATAGTTCACTAGAAATAAATATATGCATATTCTTCTTTCATTCTCTCTCTTCCTCCACATTCCAGCCTCTGCTAACCACCAATCTACTCTCTATCTCCATGAGATCCAGTTTGTAGCTCCCACGTATGAGTGAGAACATGCAATATTTGTCTTTCTGTGCTTGGCTTATTCCACTTAACGTAACAGCCTCCAGTGCCAACCACACTACTGCAAATGACAGGATCTCATTCCTTTTTATGGCTAAATGATATTCCATTGTGTATATGTCCCACATTTTCTTTAACCATTCATCTGTTAATGGACACTTAGATTGATTCCATATTTCAAAATAGTACTTATGTGATTTGGGGCACACAGTACCTCCTGGGCCATTGCTTGCCTGTGAAATGGAAGTGAGAATATCTGCCGCACATGTCTCCGAAGGATTCTGAATTTGAAAGGAGATGTGAAGCTTGATCTGGAACACCCTCCCCACCTCCACCATTTGGGTTCTAGACCTTGAAATATGACTACATACAAACTCTTGGGTGTTCTGAGCCCTGGCCTTGTCTTTCTTTGGCAAGACTGGGCTGGAGCTATGCCACCTTTCCTATGAAGCTGCTGAGGGTCTATGAAAGATGGCACATGTGAGGGTGCTATGGGGAGGGAAGCACCTCATGTGTCTCTTATGTTGAGTACAGCAGCCACAAACAGCCTCCTAGCCAATGCCAGGCCTTGCACAGAAACCAGAATGGCTGCTCTTTAGCCAGCTCCTACTCTGGGGAGGAAATATATATATGAATTTATCCCTTAGAACCATCCTAGGATGTGGGGATTATCATCCTTAGATACAGAAAATGAGGTTCAGGAGAGGAAATTTACATATCCAGTCATGTATCTTATAATTACAATAGCGATGATGATGAAATCGTAATAATAGCACCAGCTAACGTTTATTGAACGCTCACTAAATTCCAGGCCCTCTTGTAGCTTTTGTGTCTATGACCCATTTAACCCTCACCACAACCCGGTGAGCTGACTCCTATTCTTATTCTCACGTTACAGGTAAGGATGCTGAGGTTAAGAAAATTGTCCAACATCACACAGCATGAAAGTAATAAACCTAGGCTTTGAACCAGGTGGCCTGTCTTCAGAGTCTGTGCTTTTAGCAACTACAGTGAGGAAACTGAGGCACAAAGAGGTTAAATAGCTTGCCCGAGGTAACGAAACATAAAGCGGCAGAACCCAACCTTGATCCCAGGGATCCACTCAGGAGCACTGCTGTCCTGCTTGCTCTCTCAGGCACCTCAAACTGGAGTCAGTCGTTTCTCTGGCTAGATGCTTCAAATAGCTTCCCAAAGCACCTGGGATCAAATAAATCTCATGCCTCCTAAGGCCTTTCCAGCTCAGCCTCATGTCATTGCCACCTTGCTTACTCTGTTCCAGCCACCGTGCCCTCCCTTCCAATCCCCTCAACATGCCTCCTGCCTCAGACCTTGAACTTGCTGATTCTCTGTCTAGAATACTTTTCTGCCAGGTTTTTTGTTGTTGTTGTTGTTGTTTTCTTTTTGAGACAAGGTCTCACTCTGTCCCCAGGCTGGAGTGCAGTGGCATGATTGCAGTTCACTATAACCTCAACCTCCTGGGCTCAAGCGATCTCCTTCCTCAGCCTCCCAAGTAGCTGGGACTATAGGTGTGCGCTGGCTAAGTTTTGTTTTTATTTTTGTTTTTGGTAGAGAGCTGGTTTCACCATGTTGCCCAGGATAGTCTCGAACTCCTGGCCTCAAGCAATCCTCCTGCCTAGGCCTCCCAAACTGCTGGGATTACAGGTGTGAGCCACTGTGCCCAGCCCCACAGTTTATTCATTATTCAGATCTCAGCTTAAACATCACCTCCTCGGAGCAGCCTTCCCTTAGCCACTCCATTTAAGAACCTCCCCACCCCACCTGCTTTCTATTCCATTCCTAACAGCAATTTGTAACTTTCCATGTATTTACTAGTTACCTGTTTATTTGTTCGGACTAGATCATAAGCCCTGTGAGTGCAGGAATTAGGTCAGTTTACTCAGCCACACCGGCACTTTGTGCCATGCTTGAAGCATGGTAGGTGCTCATAGAATGTCTGCTCAATGAATGACCCAAATGGAGCCACACAACTTTATAGGCGACAGCTCCCCCAGATGAATCTCCTCATTTTCTCATGACGCAGATTCAGAAAGGAAAAGTGATTTGCCCAAGGCCACAGAGCTAACTATTAGAAGCAAAATGAGAATAAGAAGCCCCGCCTGCCACCTCTCTTCTGCACTGCCCATGGCTCTGGCCTGCCCAGTTTTGACACCTCAGAGGCCTCAGCCTAGCTGTTCCCTGGAGAATTTGAATCTCCTATATCTCCTGGCTCAAAACCTGGGTCCCTCTACCCTAGGCCCCAACCTCTGCTGTTCCCAAGGCTGACTGAGCTCCACATTGCTGCTCCCAAGAGTGAGGATGATGTGACTCACCTTCTGGGGGGAGGGTTCAGGCACAGCAGTTACCACTCTCATTCTCCTACAACTGAAGCCAGGGCCTCAAAACAGGGAACTCAGAGTCTTAGCACAGGCACCTCATGGAGGCATCCACAGACATTTTCTTCAAAGGGGTCATGTTAACGAATATTTTCTGGCCGGGCACTATGGCTCACACCTATAATCCCATCACTTTGGGAGGCCGAGGTGGGTGGATCACGAGGTCAGGAGTTCGAAACCAGCCTGACCAACACGGTGAAACCCGGTATCTACTAAAAATACAAAAATCAGCCGGGCATGGTGGCACATGCCTATAATCCCAGCTACTCAGGAGGCTGAGGCAGGAGAATCACTTGAACCCAGGAGACAGAGGTTGCAGTGAGCCAAGATCGTGCCACTGCACTCCAGCCTGGGCAACAGAGTAAGATTCTATCACACACACACAAAAAATTGTTGAAGGTCTTTTATGTACTGGCCCTGAGTGGGAAGCAGCAGCCAGGTCCTTATGCTAAGTCCCCACCCAAAGCCTTCCAGGACTTCTAGGAAATCAAGGCCTAACTCCCTGTTCCAGCTTTGCAGGGCCTGGACAAAACAGACCCTGTTGTTCCTGTTCCTGACACAGCCTCCCCTCCTGTCACCGCCTACTAAACCAAGCAAGGCCTTTCCTGACCTCGTGCCTCCATCCTGCCCAGGCCTCAGCATCCCTTGGTGCCCTGTGTTCAGCTCTGAACACCTTACCTAAAACATTAACAAATTGAAGTGAAGCAGACACCACCTTCATTAACTATAACAAAGACATATTAATGTAAGATGTTAGTAACGGGGGAAACTGGGTGTGGGGCATATGGGGACTCTCTGTACTCTCAATTTTTCTATAAATCTAAAAGTGTTCTAAAAAATATGACCACTAAAACAATGAATCCAGTAGTAGGGGCAGGGGGAGTGTGGGTGACCATGCTTGGCTGTGAGCTGATCACTATGGAGGCTGGGAGGGAGGTGCCAGAGCTGAGTGGCAGGAGGAGCAGTGTGTGGGCACAGAGGTGGGGTGAGCAGAAGGGCTTTCCAGGAGGAGCAATGGGCTGGAAGGCTGGAAACTGGGCCCTATGAAGAATGACCAAAGGAATGGAGGCTCCTCAGTGTGAATATAAATATAGTTAACAGAACATTGGCACTGTGCCTAGCTGCATAAATGCTGAATGAAAAACAAAACAGCATTCTTTAAATACCTAAGGGCATCACATGCTAAGGAAGTGGATTTCTTCTGTTTGGGGGGACAGGGCAAGGAGAGGAGAGGAGCTAGTTTAAAGCTGCAGGAAGCAATGTTTTATTAAACAAAAGGAAGAACTTTCTAAGAGCTAAAAAATAATCAGCATTGACAGAAGGCCATGCTAGGGACTGGGACTCCCAGACAGTACTGAGCTGACCTTCCCGGCCTTGAGGACACACAGGCTGGTGTGAGCAGGAGTCGGGGAGGGAAGGAGCATGCACAGCCCACCATAACACAGGGTGAGAATGGTGTAAGGATGACCTTGGAGATAGTGATGGAGGACTAGAGGAGAGGGCTTGGTAGGAACAGGGACACAATCATGTCTCACTGTAGTCTCCACTTCCCGGGCTCAAGCAATCCTCCCACCTCAGCCTCCCAAGTAGCTGGGACCACAACAGTCAAATGCCACCATGCCCAGCTAACTTTTTAATTTTTTGTAGAGACAGGGTCTTGCTTTGTTGCCCAAGCTGGTCTCGAACTCCTGGGCTGATCACATGTGAGGCACTGTGCCCAGCCTTGGATTTTTTTTTGTTTGTTTTTTGGGTTTTTTTTGAGACGGAGTCTCAGTCTGTTGCCCAGGCTGGAGTGCAGTGGCATGATCCTGCTCACTGCAACCTCCACCTTCTGGGTTCAAGCAATTCTCCTGCCTCAGCCTCCCGAGTAGCTGGGATTACAGGTGTGTGCCACCATACACAGCTAATTTTGTATTTTTAGTAGAGATGAGATTTCACCATGTTAGCTAGGCTGGTCTCAAACTCCTAACCTCAGGTGATCCACCTGCCTTGGCCTGCCAAAGTGCTGGGATTACAGGCATGAGCCACCGCGACCAGCCTGGTGGTCTTATTTTTTAAAACAGTTTTAGATTTACAGAAAAATTGAGAAGATAGTACAGAGAGTCTCCAGGTATCCCACACCCAGTTTCCCATATCTTACGTTGGTATGCCTTTGTTACAATTAATGACCGATACATTACTGTTAGTTAAAATCAATGAGTTGCTTAGATTTCCTGTTTCACCTAATGCCCTTTTTCTATTCCACCATCTGATCCAGGATACAACATTATGTTTAATAATACAGTTCTTTAGACTTCCCTTAGCTGTAGCATTTTCTCAGGCCACTTTTGATGACCTTGGCAGTTTTGAGGGTACTTATTGAGGTTTTTTTTTTTTTTTTTTTTTCTGAGACGGAGTCTCGCTCTGTTATGCAGTGGTGCAATCTTGGCTCACTGCAACCTCCGCCTCCCAGGTTCAAGTGATTCTTCTGCCTCAGCCTCCCAAGTAGATGGGACTACAGACGTGCACCGCCACACTCAGCTAACTCTTTATTTTTAGTAGAGACGGGGTTTCACCATATTGGCCAGGCTGGTCTTGAACTCCTGACCTCGTGATTATTATCAAAAAGACAAAATATGACAAATGTTGGCAAAGATGTGGAAAAAAAAGGGAACCCTTATACACTATTGGTGGGAATATAAATTAGTACAGCCATTATGAAAAACAGTATGGAGGCCAGGCATGATGGTTCATACCTATAATCCCAGCCCTTTGGGAGGCCAAGGTGGGAGGATTGTTTGAGGCCAGGAGTTCAAGAACAGCCTGGGCAGCATAGTGAGACCCTGCCTCTACAAAAAAATTAAAAAACTATTTGGAAATGGCAGCACACACCTGTAGTCTCAGCTATTCAGAATACTGAGGTGAGAGGATTGCTTGAGCCCAGGAGTTCAAGGCTGCAGTAAGCCATGATCACACACCACTGCCCTCTAGCCTAAGTGACAGAGCAAGAGCCTGTCTCTTAAAAAGTATAAAAGAAGGCCAGGTATGGTAGCTCATGCCTGTAATCCCAACACTTTGGGAGGCCGAGGCGGGTAAATCACTTGAGGTCAGGAGTTCGAGACCAGCCTGGCCAACATGGCAAAACCTTGTCTCTACAAAATTACAAAAATTAGCCTGGTGTGGTGGTGGACACCTGTAATGCCACCTACTTGGGAGGCTGAGGCAGGAGAATCACTCTAACCCAGGACGTGGAGGTTGCAGTGAGTTGAGATGGCACCACTGCACTCCAACCTGGGTGGCAGAGAAAGAGTCTGTCTCAAAAAAAACAGAAAGAAAGAAACCAAGATCCAAGTGTTAAGTGTGCTCATTGCTAGCAGGGTGTCATTTCTTTTAGGCCCTCTTATCTGACAGAGCAAAACAGTTGTATGTTTCTACCCACACCTAGAAATCTTTCTATACATAATTGTCTGTAAGTATATATTGAGCAAAACTTGAGTGTCTACTGATGTTTTCAATTCTAATCCATTACCACATGGAGCATTCTAGGCTCCTCCCCTTTCTAAACATTCCTGTTTAAGTAGTGAAAAACCTGGCTCCCACCCTCTGCCATCCATTTACTGAACTGATTGATGTCAATGTTAACACTATATGCATGTATAGTAGTATAAGTATTGCTAATCCATACCCTCATGAGAAACAACTTTATCAGTAGGGTACAGTGCTCAAGCACAGTTCCTTTTGCTTTAGTCTTACCAACTCCACTCATTTCCATAGTTACTTAGGTTAGCATCTCTTCCCCCCAACTCCTTCACAGAGATTGTTTCATACATTTGTAATAGATTATCTTGTCATAGTTTGTATTCCTTCCTAGGATCCTGACCTCCTAGATGATTTTTTTTTCTTTTTTAACAAATTGCATACATTAAGATTCACTCTTTGTGCTGTAAAATTATATGGGTTTTGACAAATGCTTTTGTATCCACCATTACAGTGGCATACAGAATAATTTTACTGCCCTAAAAGTCCCCTGTGCTTCACTATTCATCCCATCCCCTGAACTCCAAACCTCTCACAACCACTGATAATTTTACTGTCTCTATAGTGTTTTTCTTTTCCAGAATGTCCTAGAATTGGAATCATGCAATATTTAGCCTTTTCCTAATGGACTCCTTAGAAACTGAATTCTTTAGAAATCAGATTCTGTAAACATACTAAGTTACTTATTTTTTTGAGACGGAGTTTCGTTCTTGTCGTCCAGGCTGGAATGCAATGGTGCAATCTCAGTTCACTACAACCTCCGTCTCCCAGGTTGAAGTGATTCTCCTGCCTCAGCCTCCCAAGTAGCTGGGATTACAGGTGTGCGCCACCACGCCCGGCTAATTTTTGTATTATTAGTAGAGACAGGGGTTTCACCATGTTAGCCAGGCTGGTCTCAAACTCCTGACCTCAGGTGATCCACTCACCTCGGCCTCCCAAAGTGATGGGATTACAGGCATGAGCCACCATGCCCAGCCCCAGCTAATTTTTGTATTTTTAACAGAGACGGATTTCACCATAGTGGCCAGGCTGGTCACAAACACCTGACCTCAAGTGATCCGCCAGCTTCTGCCTCCCAAAGTGCTGGGGCTACCACACCCAGCCTGTACTGTGTTTTTTAACATCAAATTTCAATTGTTCATTGCTGGTATAAGGAAAGCAATTGACTCTTGTATATTAATCTTGTATCCTGTGACCTTGCTATAATCTCAAGAGGTTTTTTAGTTTCAAGAGGTTTTTCTTTAAAAAAAAAATTGTTTGGAATTATCTACATGGACAATAATGTTATCTGCAAACAAAGATAGTTTTATTTCTTCCTTCTCAATCTGTATACCTTTTATTTCCTTTTCTTGAATGCACTAGATAAGACTTTCAGTACAATGTTGAACAGGAGTGGTAAGAGGGAACACCTTTGCCTTGTTCCTGGATTCACTTAAAGCAAGTCTAGATATCACATCATTTTAACCTATAAATATTTTGACATGTATCTCCTAAATATAAGGACTCTTCTAAAAAAAAAACATAGTCACAATATTCTTACTGTAGCTTTCTTTTTTTTTTCCTCAGGACAAAGTCTCACTCTGTTGCCCAGGCTGGAGTGCAGTGGCACAATCTCGGCTCACTGCAACCCCCACCTCCCAGGTTCAAGCAATTCTCCTACCTCAGCCTCCCAAATGGCTGGGATTACAGGCACACACCACCATGCCCAGTTAATTTTTGTATTTTTAGTAGAGACAGGGTTTCACCATATTGGCCAGGCTAGTCTCAAACTCCTGACCTTGTGATCTGCCCACCTCGGCCTCCATAGTGCTGGGATTACAGGTGTGAGCCACCGCACCCAGCCTGTTTATATCACATCTTTACAAATCAACACAATTCCTTAATATCATCAAATATGGAGGAATTTGTTTTGTTTTGTTTTGTTTTGTTTTGTTTTGTTTTTTGAGACGGAGTTTTGCTCTTGTTACCCAGGCTGGAGTGCAATGGCACAATCTCGGCTCACCGCCACCTCCACTTCCAGGGTTCAAGCGATTCTCCTGTTTCAGCCTCTTGAGTAGCTGGGATTACAAGCATGTGCCACCGCACCTGGCTATGAGAAAAGTGTTTTTAAACCTTTACTGTTATTAGTTAACATTCCAACCCATTCATGATACATGCTCCATGGTGAACAAAGCTCTTGGCACACTCACCAAAATTTCTCCCTGCTCCACAGTGTGCACCTTCACGTAGGCTCCCACTACAGCCTCTTTGGGGAGCTCACCAAGGTTGGTATTGATCATGGCGCATTTGATGGACTGAGTAGGCTTGGATCTGAAATGTGACAGCTTGTTAGAGAGCTCATCTGTAACAGTCTGCTCCTGAGGCCCTTGTTAATCAGCCCTCGCTCTTCTGCACATGGAGGGCTCCCCTCCCTGGGGAATTCACAACTCCCCAAAGGGTGAGAAAACTCAAAATCAAGCCTGGGAGGGACTGACTCCTATTGTCAGGAATTGGAGGGTGCAAATGAGGAGACAGGAGAAGAAGGTGAAACAGGCCCTCCCTCCCCTTAAACACCTGAGGGCTGTTTCTTCGGAGACAGGAGCTGATGATCCCATGTAGGCAAGTCAGGGCTAATGGGTGGGAAGTCCAGAATGGCCCCCTCATGCTCAGCATGAGGAAAGAATTTCTTCTTTTTCCTCTTTCTTTTTTCTTTTTTTTTTTTTTGAGATGGAATCTCACTCTGTTGCCGAGGCGCTGAAGTGCACTGATGGGATCTCTGCTCACTGCAACCTCTACTTCTGGGGTTCAAGCAATACTTATGCCTCAGCCTCCCAAGTAGTTGGGACTACAGGCACCCACCACCATGCCCGGATGATTTTTGTATTTTTAGTAGAGACAGGGTTGCCTAGGCTGGTCTCAAACTCCTAGCCTCAAGTGATCTGCCCGCCTCAGCCTCCCAGAGTGCTAGTATTACAGTCGTGAGCCACTGCACCCAACCAAAAGGAAGGAATTTCTTTTTTTTTTTTTTTTTTTTTTGAGATGGTGTTTTTGTCTTGTTGCCCAGGCTGGAGTGCGGTAGCATGATCTTGGCTCACTGCAACCCCCACCTCCCAGGTTCAAGCAATTCTCCTGCCTCAGCCTCCCAAGTAGCTGGAATTACAGGTGAGCACCATCATGCCCAGCTAATTTTGATACTTTTAGTAGAGATGGGGTTCGGCCTGTTGATCAGGCTGGTCTTAAACTCTTGACCTCAGGTGATCCACCTGCCTCAGCCTCCCAAAATGCTGAGATTACAGGTGTAAGCCACTATGCCCAGGCTGTTGTGTGTGTGTGTGTGTGTGTGTGTGTGTGTGTGTGTGTGTGTGTGTTTAAGAGACAGAGTCTTGCTCTGTTGCCCAGGCTGGGGTACAGTGACATAATCACAGCTCACTGCAGCTTCAACCTCCTAGACCCAAGCAATCCTCCTGTGTCAGCCTCCTGAGTAGCTGGGACTACAGGTATATGCCAATATGCCCAGCTAAAAAAGTATTCTATAAATGTTAACTATAATTATCATTATCTCATTTAACTGCTGGCTTGCAACAACCCCAAGACTTAGATGCTATTATCTACCAAGAAATACAGCTTAGAGAGGTCAAGTCCTTTGCCTGGGGACACAGAGCTAAAATAAGTGGCCAATTCAGGATTAATTCCAAACACAGGCTCTTATCTACTGTGCTATAACTGCCTTCCTTAGATGGACAGAATTTTCTAAAGGAGCTCAAAATCAAAAGGGCCCAGCAACACACAGACCGACAGAATGTTAGAGCCAGAAGATCTGTCCAGCCCCTTCCTACTTAAATGGGTTACTGAGGCCCTGAGAAAAGAAGTGGCTGAATGCCTGAAGTGCCCTTGTGAGTTACAGGTGGAGAATGCAGGTCCTGGCTCTCAGACCCAGGATATTTCTAGGCTGCCTCATGCACAACCCTTTGGGATTGACCTGTGTCCTCCACTTTTGCCCCCTCCCCAGCATCCCTGACATTCTCCCAGATGAGTATTATCTACCTTTGCAACCACAATCTGGGCCTGTCTATCTGTCAAGGACTGAGCTTACTTGATCTTTGGGCCCAGCATCTTGGGAAGAATGTCTCCTGAGGTTCTGATATTCCTGCTGAAGGTTGTCCCCTGTAGCTCCCAGGCTTTCTGGAGATGCAGAAGTTTCAAGGAGCTAAAATCTTGTAGAGGATATGATTTGATCTGGAATTCCTTGTATCTTTCCATAGGTGAGTATTCTGTTAGGGAAAGCACAGGGAAACATACTTATGGATCTTTGCATGTATGATGGTTATGGTGGTAGTAGTTGAAGCTTATCACAGGAACCTACCTGGATGGTCTGGAACATGGGGAAATTAAAAAAAAAAAAAGAAAGAAAAAACTCTGTGGCCTCCATGTAATGTCCCTGGGTGCCAGGCCTTGTGCCAGAGCCTTTACATTCATTATATCTAGAGAAGGGTGATTAACATACTTTAAAAGATAAGATGAACAGCAGAGAGCTCAAGTCACTCAGAAAAAGATTAAAGCTTGGATTTGAACTCAGGTCTATTGGATTCAAAGCTCATACCATTCCATTAACAGATCATATTTATCCCGGCCTTCAAACTGGGCTTTCAAATTGAGGCAGGGTTAGCAATAAAAGATAAATAGATGACTGGTCATAGAACCTTAGACAAGTCATATAATCATTAGAGCCCTCAAAGGAATATTGTTAATAATTACAGGCTGGGCATGGTAGTTCACACTCATAATCCCAGCACTTTGGGAGGCCAAGGTAGAGGATCACTTGAGTCCAGAAGTTCAAGACCAGCCTGGGCAATGTGGCAAGACCCCATCTCTACAAAAATTAAAAGAAATAGTCAGGCATGTTGGTATATGCCTGTAGCCTTAGCTACTGGGGACACTGAGATGCGAGGATTGCTGGAGCCCAGGAAACTGAGGCTGTAGTGAGCTGTGTTCACGACACTGTGTTCCAACCTGGGCAACAGAGTAAAATTCTCTCAAAAAAAAGAATTACAGATAAAGTATGTGATACGCCTAGCACAGTGCCAGCATATAATAGGTCCTCCATGAGAGTTATTTTAAAAAGATCACCAAGAGCCAGTTGCAGTGGCACACACCTGTAGTCCTAGCTACTCCAGAGGCTGAGGTAGGAGGACTGCTTGAGCCTAGGAGTTCAAATTCAGCCTGGGCAACACAGAAAGACCTCATCTTGGCTGAGCATGGTGGCTCACGCCTGTAATCCCAACACTTTGGGAGGCCAAGAGGGGCAGATCATCTGAGGTCAGGAGTTCAAGACCAGCCTTACCAACATGAAGAAACCCTGTCTCTGCTAAAAAATACAAAAAAAAAAAAAAAAAAAAAAAAAAAGATTAGCTGGGCATGGTGGTGTATGCCTATAATTCCAGCTACTCAGGAGGCTGAGGCAGGAGAATTGCCTGAACCTGGGAGGTGGCGGTTGCAGTGAGCTGAGATCATGCCATTGCACTCAAGCCTGGGCAACAAGAGCAAAACTCCGTCTAAAAAAAAGAAAAAAGAAAGACCTTGTCTCTTAAAATAAAAAAACTCCAAGGAAATGTAATTCAGAAATAAAAAAGAGCAAACTACTCAGCACACTAAGCAAAAGAAGCCAGATACAAGAGTTCACACTGTATGATCCCATTTATATGAAACCATGGGAAGATAAATCTAAACTATAATGATAGAAAACAAATCAGAGGTTGCCTAGGGCAGAGATGACGGGTAGAGAATGATGGGTAGTTGCCTAGGGAGGGGGACCAAGGGAACTTTTTGGGGTGATAGAAATGTTCTATAAATTGATTGTAGAGGTATAAATTTGTCATGGAATTGTGGTCAGGTGCAGTGGCTCACACTTGTAATCCCACACTTTGGAAGGCCAAGGCAGAAGGATCACTTGAGCTCAGGAGTTTGAGACCAGTCTGGGCAACATGGCAAATCCCAGTCTCTACAAAACATAAAAATTAGCAAGGTGTGGTGGCACTTGCCTGTAGTCCCAGCTACTTGGGAGGCCAAGGTGGGAGAATTACTTGAGGCCGGGAGGTCAAGGTTGTAGCGAGCCATGTTCACGCCAATGTACTCCAGACTGGGTGACAAAGTAAAACCTTGTCTTGAAAAAAAAAATTTTTTTTTTCTAATTTGTCATTTCACTATACATGTAAAATATGTGCATTCTGACATATAAAAATTATACATTGGCCAGGTGTGTGGCTCACTGGAATTCCAGCACTTTGGGAGGCCGAGGCGGGTGGATCATAAGGTCAGGAGTTCGAGACCAGCCTGACCAACATGGGGAAACCCTGTTTTTCTACTAAAAAAAAATGCAAAAATTATCCGGGCGTGGTGGTGCGTACCTGTAATTCCAGCTACTCAGGAGGCTGAGGCAGGAGAATCGCTTGAACCCGGGAGGCGGAGGTTGCAGTGAGCCAAGATTGCGCCACTACACTCCAGTCTGGGCAACAGAGCAAGACTCCACACCCCCCCGAAAAAATATACATATACAACAATAATATTGATTAAAAAGAGATCTCCAGCAGGGCATGGTGGCTCACGCCTGTAATCCCAACACTTTGGGAGGCTGAGGCGGGTGAATCACCTGAAGTCAGGAGTTCAAGGCCAGCCTGGCCAACAGGGTGAAACCCCATCTCTACTAAAAATACAAAATTAGCCGGGTGTGGTGGCGCATGCCTGTAATCCCAGCTATTTGGGAAGGTGAGGCAGGAGAATCGCTTGAACCTGGGAGGTGGAGGTTGCAATGAGCTGAGATCGCACCCATTGCACTCCAGCCTGGGCAACAAGAGTGAAACTCTGTCTCAAAAAAAAAAAAAAAAAAAAAACACACTGGCCACTGTGGCTCACGTCTGTAATCCCAGCACTTTGGGAGGCCGAGGCGGGTGAATCACCTGAGGTTAGGAATTCGAGACCAGCCTGGCCAACATGGTGAAACCCCGTTTCTACTAAAGATACAAAAAATTAGCCGGGCATGGTGGCGTGCACCTGTAGTCTCAGATACTCAGGAGGCTGAGGCAGAAGAATTGCTTGAACCCGGGAGGTGGAAGCTGAATTGAGACGAGACCACGCCATTGCATTCCAGCCTGGGCAACAGGGTGAGACTCTGTCTCAAAAAAAAAAAAGAGCTTCAGTGTGAGAATCAACTATTGAAATTAATGTTGATGGGAATAAATCCAAATTCCACAAGGAGTAGTCCTGGCTTAACAAAACACATAAAAAGCTCTGAGTATGATCTTTTAGAAAGACACTTCAACAATATCTATCAACATTTTAAATGCACATAGCCATTATGCACTGGATTAACTATTTCAGGGGTCCCCAACCCCCTGGCCATACCGGTACTGGACCATAGCCTGTTAGGAATGAGGCCGCACAGCAGGAGGTCAGTGGTGGGTGCATGAGCATTACCACCTGAGCTCCACCTCCTGTCAGATCAGTGGCGGCATTACAGTCTCATAGGAACACAAACCCTACTGAGAACTGCGCATGAGAGGGACCTAGGTTATGTGCTCCATCAGTAGGCTCTGATCATGCCTGATGATCACAGGTGGAACAGTTTCATCCCAAAACCATCACCACTTGCCCCGGTCTATGAAAAAATTGTCTTCCATGAAACCAGTCCTCAGTGCCAAAAAGGTTGGGGACTGCTGAACTATTTGATTCAGTAATTCTCAGAATTTGTCTAATGTTTTCTCATACACAGATGCCAAGATAAACACACCAGAAAAATTGCCACAGTAGGATAAAAATTTGAAAAAGAATTCAAAATATCTGTAATAGGTAATTAAACAAATTATGATATATCCATACAACAGAATAAAACTCAACTATTAAAAACATAGATCTGAAAAAAAAAAACCATAGATCTAGACTTCTGCTTTTGCTTCCAGCCAAGATGGAATAAGAGGGACTAAATTTTCTCTTTTACTTGAAAATATTGAGCAGAATTTATGAAAAAAAATTGCTTTAAAGACATTGAAGGATAGATATGGTGGCTCATGCACATGTGGTAATCTAAGCACTTTGGGAGGCTGAATTCAGTGGAAGGTTCCCTTGAGGCCAAGAGTTCAAGGCCAGCCTGAGCAACACAGTGAGACTCCATCTCTACAAAAAAATTAAAAATTAGGTGGGTGTGGTGGCTCATGCCTATAGTCCCAGCTGCTGAGGAGACTAAGGCAGGAGGATTGCTTAAGCCCAGGAGATCAGGGCTGTAGGTAGCTATGATTGGATCACTGCACTGCAGCCTATGTGACAGAGTGAGACCCCGCCTCAAAAAGAAAAAAAAAATCTTAAAAAAAAGACATTGAATATCAGGCAATGAAGGACAATCATCCACACAAGATAGAAAACAAATGAGGTTAGCCCTACTATTGCCCCAGCTTGCTGCCTAAAGATTTTCTGGGCCATGGTGCAGGGAGGGAGAACTCAGATACAGCCCAGCAATTTCTCTGAATTGATGAGACAGAAGACACAGTCAGGTAAGGGCAAGGCAGCTGGAGTCCACAGAGCAGGGAACCAGAGAGAAGAGAGCTGCATAAAGACAGAACTCCAAAGATCTGCAGAGAGTTCCCCTTGAGGCTCAGCTGAGTATTGATCAGCATATGTGTGTTGGGAAACTACCAGTGATAGGCAGCCTCTGAGATGGCTGCCAGTGACCCCCCCCTACTATTCACATACTTGTGTAATACCTTCCCATTAAGTGTGGGTTAGGCTCACTTATAACAGGATACAGCAGAAGCGATGGGATTTTATTTCTGAGATTAGGTTATAAAAAGACTGTGGCTTCCATCTTGGGCATGTTCTCTGTTGCTCTCTCTCATTCTTGGGAAAGCAAGCTACCATATCATGAAACAGCCCTGTAGAGACACCCATGAGGCCAGGTACTTGGCCAATGGCCATGTGAGTTAGCTTAGAAGTAGGTCCCTCCCAGGTGAGCCTTCAGATGAGACCACAACCCTGGCTGACAATGGCAACCTCATGAGATTTTTTTTTTAGATGGAGTCCAGCTATGTTGTTCAGGCTGGTCTTGAATTCCTGGACTCAAATGATCCTCCTGCCTCAGCCTCCCAAGTAGCTGGGTCATAAAAGATCTTGAGTCAGAAGCACCAACCTAAGTTTATGCCCAAATTTCTGACCCACAGAAATTGAGGGAAGTCAATGTTTGTTATTTTAAGTTGCTAAATTTTTGGACAATTTGTTGCATAGTATACTACCCAAGGCTGGCGAAAGAATCACCCCAAATAATTGGAGGGATAAATCACTGGAGCTCAAACAGGACCAGAAATAGTTCCTGTTCCCAATAACTAGAATAGAAAACCTCTCAAGTCATGGGGCATTGTGAAATACACAAAATGGTTTTACTTCATGAATGAGGGAAAATTAGCTCTAGATTAAACACTGTTCTGATCCCACATAACAAATTTAAAACTAGCCTTGTAAAGATCAAAATACTTCCAAGTAACTACATCTTAGAGCAAAGTTCAGAAATATTTACAGGAATTTTTAAAAAACGCAGTACCCAAAATTCACATTTTTTAGCATCCTGTTAAAAAATCATGAAGCATGCAAAGAAGTAGAAAACTATAAACCATATAAAGGGGAAAAAAATGAATTGAAACTGACTCAGAAATGACACATATGACAGAATTAGTACATAAGGGCACTGGAACAGCTATTATAATTCTATTCCAAGAAGGAAATATTGTGTATATTAAGTAGAGCCATGGAAATTAGAAAAAGACTCAAATCAAACTTTGAGCTATGATAACTAAAATGTCTAAAATGAAAAGTACACTAGGTGGGATAAACAGAAGATTAGACAATTTACAAGGAAGATTAGTAAACTTGAAGATACAGCAATAGAAACTATCCAAAATGTCACAGAGCAAAAAAAAAAAGGCTTAAAAAAATGAACAGAACATCAGTGAGCTGTGAAACACAGCAATCCAATACACATGTAGCAATCTAATATATTACTGGATTGTAAACAATCCAATATACATGTAATTGGAGTTCCCAAAGTGGAGGAGAGGGAGAGACAAAAATTTTTTTTGAAAAAATAATAGTCAAAATATTCCAAATCCGATTAAAAAATACAAACCCAGGGATCCAAGAAACTAAATGAACCTCAAGCACAGAAACATGACAAAAATTATACCAAGGCACAACATAATCAAATTGCTTAAAACTACTGATTAAAAAAAATTCAAGGGAGAGATCCAAGATGGCCGATTAACAACAGCTCAGGATTGTAGCTCCCAGTGAAAGCGCAGAGAGCGAGTGGACGCCGCACTTTCAGACAAATTTTTGTTGCCCACAGACTAGGAGATTCCCGGTGGAGGAGCCACACGGGTCGCCAGCGTGACTTTTTTGGCCGGCGTGGCTATTTTGCCGGCGCCCCGGCACGGCGCTTCTCGGCGCAGAGTATACTGGGCGGGGTGCCCTTTGAGTCTGGCTCGGCTGGTCCCATACCCACAAGGAGAACAGCAATTGGAAGCGCTGAGGACTGAGAGTTTCACAGTAAGCACAGCTGAACCGGGAAGGTCCAGCCGTGCGGGGAAGGGGCGTCCGCCA
>CAUYLG010003271.1:0-16522 GCA_963573385.1 Cacajao melanocephalus | reverse complement strand
ACACACCCCTTTTTTTTTCTTGTTCCCCCCCTTTTTTCTCGGCGTGTTCTTTTTTTTTTTTTTTTTTTTTTTTTTTTTTTTTTTTTTTTGAGACAGAGTCTCACTCTGCCACTCAGGCTGGAATGTAGTGGTGATCTCTGCTCACTGCAACCTCCACCTCTGGGGTTCAAGCGATTCTCCTGCCTCAGCTTCCTGAGACTACAGGCGCACACCACTACGCACAGCTAATTTTTGTATTTTTAGTAGAGACAGGGTTTCACCATATTAGCCAGGATGGTCTCCATCTCTTGACCTCGTGATCCGCCCTCCTCGACCTCCCAAAAGTGCTGGGATTAGAGGCATGAGCCCGGCTTCTTTATTCTAGAGCTATGACAACTGCATTTTCCCTTATTCTCTGCAGTTCAGCCACCAGGACCATTTTGCAGGATCCCTTTCTCCAAGAAGCCTTTTTTTTTCTGCTGTTCTGACTACCTGGCATGCTCCACCCATTCCTTCCACTTTAGCTAGTTATTAACTATCAGCCTTCAAATCAAGGGCTCATGTCGTTGCCATTCAGCTTCCCATTAGCACAGAAAGAGGCTACAAGTGCTAAGTTAAGGAATGCGAATGTTGTAATTCTTTTGCATTACCCTCCCTGTTACTCTTCAAAAAGGAAAGAAAGCGAGAGTTTGTTAGAGGGCCTCTGTCTCTATGCCAGTGGTGGTAATCAGGGCAGAGGGACTCAAGCTATAAAGCCCCGGAAGGAGCATGCAATCAGCCACAATATGTCCCTCTTTTTACACCCATACTTTGAGATATGAGAGTGAGATTGTAGACAAGTCTTCAAACGAGTATTCATTCACTCATTCAAAGACACTTATTAGAGTTAATCATGTGCCAGGGACTGAGCCTTGAACTTCCTTGAACCCTTGTTCATGCTTATCCTTCTACTTGTGATATACTTCCCCTCTTTCCCTTCCATCCTTTCGGTGGCCTTAAGTCCCTGGTGAAGTCCCACTCTTCTTTCAAGGCCCAGTTGAAATGTGACCTCTTATCTGAAGCTTCCCTGAGCTCCTTCAGGCTGAATTAATTGCTCCTCTATCTCTGTTCCCAAAGGAGTTAGTTCATACATTTGTAAAAGCACTTATCACATCGCATTATAACTATTTGCATATCTGTCCTTTCTGTACTTTCTTCTTTGTAGCAGGGACCACATCTTACTCATCCTGAAGTCTCTCATCTCATAGTCAGATCTCAAGCTTACATCCCTGACTCTCATCACAGGGCTTGGCAGGTGACAGATACTATTTAAATATTAGTTTTTGCTTAAATGCTGAGAGTTCCTCAGACATCCTTGGACCTCGCCGTGAATGTTGAGATGTAAACAGTCATAGGATATATTTTACAATCTTTCTGGATGATTTGTTAAATAAATTCTCATGGCATTGTTGCTTTGCGAGGGGAACTTTTACGATAGCCCAAATTCCCAATGCATAGAAAAGATGAAGACAATAGAAAAATACAAACTTTGCAAAAATCAGGGCAATAAGAAATCTGAAAAGCAAGTGGGAATGCAACTATCCTTGGAAATTAGGCTAGGTCACTGAGGAAAGGATCCAAAGAAATAGCACAAGAGTGTGGGGACATATTCAGGGGGACAAAACACAAAAGAAACAGAAATATGTTATAAAAAGGCAACATAAAAATATTCCTAAATAATATATATCAAGTAGACTTCTTTCCACAATAAAAGGACAAAACAGGAATTTGTGTAAAATAACATTTAAGAGGAAGGAGTTAGACACCAGCCCCAACCACTTGTGTCACTGTACCTCCCTTGACGTTAGTCACATTACCTTTGAGGTTTAGTTAAATTTGTGGCTTGCTCCTACCTGAGGGATGGTTAAGAATAGACAAGTTTAAGTCTACTACCAAATATCAACTCTCTCAGGGGAACATTGCAATTATCTAGCTTGATCTGAGACCCCTAAATGGTAAGAAACCTCTGTGTAACTCACAGATTTAGACATCCCGCTGCGTAAGCTTGGAAAAATAGATCCAACCTAACTTGGAACCATCAGATAGCTTGACTCAGCTTTAGCCTGGAGCAGGATGACTAGTTTTGAAATGTGCAAGGGAGGCAGCTTTGATTTCACTCTCCAGGCCCCCTGACATTCCTGTTTCAGAACAGTTCTTGGCCTAAATCCATGCTGTTGGTGCACGGAGTTGGCTACAAATGTCCCCAGACCTGGACCCTGTAAGGGGAGTCTGATGAAGCAGGCTAGTGGCAGCAGTGTATTGACAGTCTGAAAGGATAATCATGGGCTTAAATCTTGCTCCATTCTCCCTGTTAATTCTGCTTTTGATTCACTTTCATATACTCCTCACCCAGACTGGAGAATGTTGTCCCTTTATATGAAAAACAAAAATGGACTGCATTCAGTCAACCCCTACCTTGATGGTGATCCAATAGGAGGTTTAGAACTCAAAGTAGGCCACTGAAGGAGATGAATACTTTGAAAATAGCCTATGCAAGTCAATAGGAGCAGCCGATGGAAACCTTGGTTGACTTAAGGAGGTTGCAGATTGTATTTCAGCACGATTTCTAATTATGACATTTTTCAGCCCTTGTGAATAGCGAATAGATTGTTTGAACTCTAAACAAGAAAAAATACTGTATTCAGCTTTAAAAAGGGAGAAAACAGCCTTTTGAATAGATCAGCTGGTTTAACCCTAGTATGTGGCTAGGTATGGAAATGTGATATTAATCTGTGAAAACCTTCAGGAGAGTAGCAGATGCAAGAATGAGCACAATGGGTAGGAATGTCAGACCAGTTTGCTTATTTGGCAGATTGTATATTTAACAAGGAAGCAACAGATGAAAGACTTTTGACTCTGTTTTGTATAAGCCTCTCTCAGCCTAGAATCCATCCTTTCTCCCTTCCCCTAACTCATACACCATCTGTATGGAAATCTACTTATCACACAAGATATTACCAACATCATCTCATGGGAAGTCTTCTCAGGCCACCTTAAGTTCTTCTGACTCTGTGGTAGAAAGAGTAATGTCCCCTTCTCCAAGATGTTTCCATCCTAATTCCCGGAACCTATGAATACGTTACCTTGAACTGCAAAAGGAAGAGACTTTGCAGGTGATCATAATTAAAGATCTTGAGATGGGAAGGTTTTCCAGCATTAGCTTCTTGGCCCCAGCTACTCAATGTAGGAAGCTAAAACATACAAGTGGCAATTCCAGGTTGTCTCTGGTTTCCTACCTTAATGATTTTGTCAATGATATGGATGGACTTGGTGATTAGCAAGTTTGTAAATCAAGTTTATCTACTAAAACATGTAAGGAATTATGCATAATGATTATAATACTATATTCCTTGTGGTTTTCAGTAAATGTTAATAGAGAAGATATATTTTCTTTTTGACCGCTTTCAGATATATGAGAGACATGGCTTTGTCTTTCACAGGAAAATGGCTTTATTTATCAGAAAGCCTATCACATCTACAGTGGCCAAAGGAATCAATATTTATTTGGTGGAAATTAAATATCAATAAATTACCCAATAATATTTATCCTATGCATATATGTTTGCATTTATTTGAACTGTTATCATAAGTGAGGGTAGGCTATAACAGAAAAAACATTAAGTAATTATGCAAAAAGTCTTTATGGTATTTTCAGTTCTGTTGCTAACTTTGAGAATATCATTTAGTTCCTTTAAGTCCCAGTTGCCTCATCTCAACATGAAATGTTTAGAATTTACTTCCAATTCTAACTTTCTTTGATCTTTAATAATATGCAAGACAGGCTGTACAGTGACTAATGTCTGTAATTCTAGCATTTTGGGAGGCTGAGGAGGGCAGATCACTTGAGTCCAGGTATTCAAGACCAGCCTGGGTAACACAGAGAAACCCCATCTCTACAAAAAATTAGCCAGGCATGGTAGCACATACTTGTGGTTCCACCTATTCAGGAGGCTGAGGTGGGAGGATCACTTGAGCCCAGAAGTCCAAGGGTGCAGTGAGCTATAATTGTACAACTGTACTCCAGCCTAGGTATATTAGTCTGCTTTCATGCTGCTGATAAAGACATACTGGAGACTGGGCCATTTACAGAAGAAAGAGGTTTATTAAACTCACAGTTCAACATGGCTGGAGAGGCCTCACAATCATGGCAAAAGGTGAAAGAGCATCTCACCATGGCAGCAGACAAGAGAATGGGAAAGAAGCAAAAGTGGAAACCCCTTAAAAAATCATCAGGTCTCATGAGACTCATTTATTACCAGAAGAACAGTATGGGGAGAACCACCCCCTGATTCAGTTATCTCCCACTGGGTCCCTCCCATAACACATGGGAATTATGGGAGCTACAAGATGAGATTTGGGTGGGGACACAGAACTACACCGTGTCATTTTGCCTCTGGCCCCTCCCAAATCTCATGTCTTCACATTTCAAAACTAATCATGCCTTCCCAACATTCTCCCAAAGTCTTAACTCATTTCAGCATTAACTCAAAAGTCCATAGTCCCAAGTATCATCCGAGACAAAACAAGTCGCTTCCACCTATGAGCCTGTAAAGTCAAAAGTAAGTTAGTTACTTCCTAGATACATTGGGGATACAGGTATTAGATAAATATAACCATTCCAAATGGGAGAAATTGGCCAAAACAAAGGGGATATAGGCCCCTTGCAAGTCCAAAATCCAGCAGGACAGTCAAATCTTAAAGCTCCGAAATGATCTCCTTTAACTCCATGTCTTGCACCTGGGTCACATTGATGCAAGAGCTCCATGACTCTGACTCTGCAAGGCATAGCCTCCCTCCTCGCTGCTTTCACAGGCTGCTGTTGAGTGTATGTGACTTTTCCAGGCACATGGGTGCAAGCCGCTGGTGGACCTACCATTCTGGGGTCTGAAGGATGGAAGCCCTCTTCTCACAGCTCCACTAGGCAATACCCCAGCAGGGACTCTGTGTGGGTGCTCTGACCCTACTTTTCCATTCTGTACTGCTGTAGCAGAGGTTCTCCATGAGAGCTCGGCCCCTTCAGCAAACTTCTGCCTGGACATCCAGGCATTACTGTACATCCTCTGAAATCTAGGCAGAGGTTTCCAAACCTCAGTTTTTGACTTCTGTGCACCCACAGGCTTAATACTACATAGAAGCTGCCAAGGCTTGGGGCTGGCACCCTCTGAAGCCATGGCCCAAGCTGTACCTCAGCCCCTTTTAGTCATGGCTGGAGTGGCTAGGACATAGGGTACCAAGTCCCTAGACTGCACACAGCAGAAGGACCTGGGCTCAGTCCACAAGACCATTATTTCCTACAGTCCACAAAACCTGTAATGGGAAGGGCTGCCATGAAGACCTCTGACATGCCCTGGAAACATTTACCCCATTGTCTTGGGGATTAACCTTCAGCTTTTTGTTACTTTTATAGATTTCTACTGCCAGCTTGAAATTCCCCTCAAAAATGTTATTTTCTTTTCTATTGCATTGTCAGGCTGCAAATTTTTTGAACTTTTATGCTGGGCTTCCCTTATAAAACTAAAAGCATCTGACAGCACCCAGGTCACTTCCTGAATGTTTTGCTGCTTAGAAATTTCTTCTACCAGATACCCTAAATCATTTCTTTCAAGTTCAAAGTTCCACACATCTCCAGGGCTGGGGGAAAATGCCACTAGTTCCTTTACTAGAACATAGCAAGAGTCACCTTGTTCCAGTTCCTAACAAGTTCCTCATCTCCATCTGAGACCACCTCAGCCTGGACTTTATTGCTGATATTATCATTATATAGCATTTTGGGCAAAGCTATTCAACAGTCTCTAGGAAATTTCAAAATTTCCCACATTTTCTTGTCTTCTTCTGAATGTTCCAAACCGTTCCCAACCTCTGCCTGTTACTCAGTTCCAAAGTCACTTCCACACTTTCGTGTATCTTTTCAGCAGTACCCCCACTCTACTGGTACCTGTTTACTGTTTTAGTCTGTTTTCATGCTGCTGATAAAGACATAACCGAGACTGGGAGGAAAAATAGATTTAATGGATTTACAGTTCCACGTGGCTGGGAAGGCCTCATAATCATGGCAGAAGACAAGGAGGAGCCAGTCATGTCTTACACAGATGGCAGCAGGCAGAGAGAGAGAGCCAAGCGAAAGGGATTTCTCCTTATAAAACCATCACATCTTCTGAGACTTGTTTACTACCACAAGAATATTATGGGGAGAACCACCCCCATGATTCAGTTATCTTCCACTGGGTCCCTCCCACAACATGTGGGAATTATGGGAGCTGCAAGATGAGATTTGGGTGGGGATACAGAGCTAAAGCATATCACTTGGCTACAGAGTGAGATCCTGTCTCAAACAAAACACATGTGGCATATAGTATGCCAGGATTAGGAAAATTCTTCCCACTATTCTTATTAGCCCCAGGGCTGCATTTAGGTGTGTTCATACTCAAAACTGATTTGAAATCCTTGGAAGAGCCCAGAAAACAAATACAATGAAAAATGGAATTATTGGAAAATAAACTTTATACAGGAGACTAAATAAATCAATGTTTCTTTGTTATTAAAATATATTCAGAGTAGACAATAAACACCTCCAATTCCATAAGAACTCACCAGAGAAGATGAAAGGAAGAACCTCAGAAACCTGAAGAAGCAAGAGCCCTGGTTAGAATCCACTAGCTTTCTAAGCTCTAATCCTGACTGTAGGTCTTTGTGACTTTTCTTCTCCTCCAAGTACGTACCACAAGGCTGGGAGAACCTATGCAGCAAATGATATGGTCTTTTTTATTATTCATATGCTTATTTGACAGGCAAGGTGTGTGTCTCCATACATGTGTTTGAGAAATCTGTCAACAGAATGCATTTCTTGCCAAAACCTGGAGATTCTCCTAGCGGAGTCAAATATTCCTTCGCTATGTGAATTAGAAAAAAAAGATCCTAATGTCATATTTTAGCTGGGAGCCTCACCTCTCCCAACTACCTAAATCCGTATACACACATACACTTCAATTACCTTTTACCCTTTAGATTATCAGGAAAAAACACAGGTTGCATGTGAGTAAAATCTTGCACTAGATATATGTATTGTACTTCTAGTAAACAATGTTGAATATCTAGAGTGATCTGCAACAGGATTTTGGAACAGATTGCAATCCTTACACATGGAAATATTGAATAAGATAAACATCTCTTCTGTATTAAGAAATTTTTCTCACAAGTAAAGACTTTCATTGTTCCCTAACTAGTAATTAAAATTTAAAACTGAGACTGTTTTATAGTGGGAGTTAAATGAGAGCCCATGCAGAAGGCTAGGGCACATATTTGCTTATTTTGGGGGGTTATGATGGGGTTACTTTTACATTTGAGCACAGGGTAGATCTGTTCTCTATTCTAATAGGCCTGTTGGCTGTAATAAGCTTTTGAATATCATTTTCAGCTGTAATAAGCTTTTGAATATCTGAAGCTACAAGGTTTGTGTTTTTTCATCCAATTTGCTTTAGACCAAGGGCACTCTGATGGGGAAAGGTATAAAACAGTTCACAGGAAACTTTCAATATTAGTTTCCTTACACCTGCAGTTTTTGAAAAATAATGTTTTTTTTTTCTAAAAATAAAAGTGAAATGTTTATTAGGATCTTAGGAATTGATTTTTCCCCACCCCAACCAATTTATAGGATTGAACTGAGCACTCTGGAAGCAGGAAGTAAAGCAAAAACTTGCTTTAGGAGATTTAACAAGCATTTGCCAATGGAAACACATTTTTGTACATTTTTCCCCTCTTAAATGGTTTATTGAAAAGCTCATTGGGTTGAGTATATACATGCTTATAGTAAATGTTTTTCTTTGCTACTATGATTATATCCCTCAAAGCTTAAGCATTACATTTAACTCTTTCTCTGGTTCTATGCTTGCCTGGGATTTAGTTCTACACTGTTTTCTTCATATCATCTTAATTGCTGAATGGGGAAAAGTTAGTGCCACATGGCCTTGACTTCTCCTCCTTTACATAGAATTTAGATGATCTTTAATCTTACAATCTAGAGTCTGGATATGTTCCTGAGCATCATCAGCCTGGGACTTTAGGACCCATCCTGCACTTTGTTTTGTGATTCCTTGAAAAATCTGCCATAATGCCCTGGAATTTCTGGGAATCCAAAGGACCAAACAAGGGCCAATTCCCCAAACCTATATGTGTACATGTAGTTCAGTATTCTTCCTAGGAATATTGGCATGCCCCTTGCCTGTCAAAGAAAGACTCAGGACTACAAGGTGAAGTTGATTTATGTGTTCATGCATCATCTGTCTGAATATCTCGGCATTGACTTCATCCTACCATGATGCAGAAGCAAAATACTTTATTCCTGACTACCTATCTGCAGTACTTTAAAGAGAATGAGTGTTATTTTTTCTGTATTTCTTTTTCTTTCCTTTTTTTTTTTTATTTTTTGAGACAGAGTCTCCCTCTATCACCTAGGCTGGAGTTCAGTGGTGTGATCTTGGCTCACTGCAACCTCTGCCATCTAGGTTCAAGCTATTCCTGCCTCAGCCTCCTGAGTAGCTGGGATTACAGGTGCCTGCCACCACGCCCAGCTAATTTTTGTATGTTTTTTTTTTTTACACATCTTGGCCAGGCTGGTCTTGAACTCCTTATCTTGTGATTCATCCGCCTCAGCCTCCCTAAGTGCTGGGATTACAGGCATGACCACCACGCCCTTCCTCTGTATGTATTTCTAATTGGCTTAGAAATAATATTGACATGAAATCCCCAGTGTAATGAGAAAGCATGAAGTAGGTAGTTTCATGTATGATGCTCAGTGCATAAATATTGTGCAAGTAAGGACAAAAAGGTTGCATTAATCAGTTCCTCAAAAATTCACAGTCTAATTAGGGAGATTTTAAAAATGCACATGCCCAAAAGCTGGAAATGGCATCCTTTAGCTTCCTACTCTCTTGATTTGAGCAAGTCTTTTATTATATCATTGAAACTGTTTAAATTTACCTTAATGTGGGAGAGCAAAAGCCTCACATTCTTCACTACCTACATATTAGACCTCGATCGTTGATTCTCAAAATATCTGTAGGAAATGTGCCATGTATTTGCCATTAGAACAAAATGATACACATTTTACACTGTTTTGGTGAGGGCTTAAAAGTTTTCTAAAGTAGCAAAATAATGAGGTACTGGGAACCACATATTTCATTGTGATTTGTAGCAAAAGAAAGGAAAAGCACATGTTATAAAACTCCAACCTAAATCAGTAATTATGACCAATTAGTGATGCTTAGTGACAAGATGAATTCCAGTAGCCAAATACAGAGTACATAGACAAATATTATTTTCATCTTCTTAGTACAGAATTTGTAATATGGGTTTTATGTCAATGGAAAGAGGAGGAAAAGTATGCAAATGATTACAGCAAAGCAAAGGAGGGGAGAGAAATACAAACTCCCTATGGCTTGAAACGTGTTAGGGTGAGAAATTGTTATCTCTGGAGGGTTGAGTAGTTTGGAATCTGCTATCCTAATACCAAGCCTTTTAGAGTTAGAATATATCCACTGTTAAATGAGCTATTTCATTTAAAGTTGGTTTGCCCTACTTTATTAGTGTTTTCCATGGACATAAAGTTATCGTCATGAAAACCTTTGAGCTCCTCTCTTTCGGCATTTCTAGCAGGACTGTTTTCTAAGTTTGGGGCCCGTGGGAGGCAAATTCAGCAGAGATATCCAAGTACAATTTTACGTATGAGGCATAGCTACCGAATTCCTCCTGGATTTGCCTATTGTTACAAAGACTTTGTAATTACCAAGGGATTATAGCAGAATATGAAAGGGCCTGAAAGCAGCTTTCTTGCAAATCAAGAATGTATTCAGCACAAACTTAGGAAGAATCAGCCGGGAAGTGAGGCAGAAGTGTCTGAAAACGTTAAGGGTTCAAGCAGAAGGGCCTGCCTGAAACTCCTAATTAAAGAAGTGAAAATGACTTTTAAAGAAGGTCAAGGTCCGTCATTTGTATTCTCTACCAAGAAAAGGGTCTTCTGAGGATTGTAAATGAGGGGATGGCACTGCCCAAATACCCTGGGTTTGTCCTTCTTTTATACTCCAAAAGTAGTGAAAATGGAGCTTAATGGTACATAAATAAAAATAATTAAATAGAAGATAGTGGTACTGGTGCATCACTTGAATTAATATACAAGATTAAGAGGCCAATAACCCAGAAACAACTTCGTTATTTTGGTGTTTCCTATAAATTAGATGACTCTCTCAGAGTAGAATGAAACATAGCTTTCACTCCACCATTTTGATTCCGAATTTAAAAACAAAACCTTTCTTATGGGTTATGTTTCTGGTGTTCTCTTTAACGTATAGTTTCAGCACATGTTCATATTGAAACAAGCCAGATTACCAGTTACACCTCTTCTGGGTATGTCTCTTTTAATTTAAGTTTAAAAATTGAGTTATTTTTCTTATTGATTTCATAACCAAAACTACAATCAGTGATTACTTAACGTGTGTTAATTTTTGTGCCCTTAGGTTATCTCTTATAGAAATTTTGACAAATGCTTGAAGCAATGAGCCATATCACATTGAGAGCTCATAACGATTTATAAAGCTGTTTCAGATAGGGTGATTTTGTGGAGGAAGAAAAAAGTGGATAAATTGAATTTGAAAGAGAGAACCAGGCAGAGACAATTCCACTTGTGGCTAACAGTGTGATCTCTTTTAAGGAATAAAAGCATGTGCCACAGGGCCTTCTAAAATGTTGCATATTTTACTTGCCACCCTTTGATTAATAGAAATTAAGAGAGAAAACTAGAAAAAAAAACTCACTCATTCCTTAGTAGTAATTACCCTTCCTGTGATCGTTGGGGAGCCAGGGTTCTCATTGCCCTGCTGCCATTTGTTCTTTTCCTTTCCTTGGCTGGGTGCTGACAGTGGTCCCATCCCCTCCCTTTACTGATCCCATTCAAAGCTCACTTGCAGCCCTTAACATCTGACATTCCCCAAGTGCTGCAAACCACAATAATGTCCCCCTTGTTTGAGTTTATTCAGAAATGGTGTTCTCTTTTACCAATCACTTGTCACTTAAGCAGATACATCTTTCCCCCAGTCAGTTTCACATACATAAACCTTGTCTGCACTCTATTGAGGACAAAATCATGTATTAGCTCTGATAGTCTCTAGTGCAGTATTGCCCTATGGAGATACACTACAAGTTGCATGTGTAATTTTAAATTCCCCAGTAGTCACATTTTAACAAGTAAAAGAAAAATTGAAATTAATTTTAATATATATACTTAATACCTCTAATGTATTAATATATAATCAACATAAAAATTGTCAATGAGGCCGGGCACAGTGGCTCATGCCTGTAATCTCAGCACTTTGGGAGGCCGAGGCACATGGATCACGAGGTCAGGAGATCAAGATCATCCTGGCCAACATGTTGAAACCCCGTCTCTACTAAAATACAAAAAACTAGCCGGGCTGGTGGCACACCCGTGGAGTCCAAGCTACTGTGGAGTCTGAGAAAGGAAAATCGCTTCAACCTTGGGGGTGGAGGTAGTAGTGAGCCGAGATTGCACCACTGCACTTCCGCCTGTCTACCGAGTGTGACTATGTCACAAAAAAAAAAAAAAAAAAAAGAAAAAAAATTATTAATGAGATAGTTTCTTTTGTGTGGTGTCTTCAAAAGCTGATATGTATTTTACATTTACAGAACACCTCAATTCAGACCAGCCAAATTTCAAGTGCTCAAAAACCATATGTGGGGCTGGGCACGGTAGCTCATACTGTGATCCCAGTATTTTGGGAGCCTGAGGTGGGCGGATCACTTGAGGCCAGGAGTTCGAGACCAGCCTGGCCAACATGGCAAAACCCTGTCTCTACTAAAAATATAAAAATTAGCCAGGTGTGGTGGTGCATGCCTGTAATCCCAGCTACTCTGGAGGCTGAGGCAGGAGAATAGCTTGAGTCCAGGAGGTGGAGGTTGTGGTGAGCTGAGATTTCACCACTGCACTCCAGCCTGGGTGGTAAAGAGCAAGACTCTGTCTCAGAAAAAAAAAAAAGCAAAAAGAAAAAGCCAAATATGGTTACTGACTGCCATATTGGACAACACTGTTCAAGAGTATCACTCTTTAATGTGTCTATATAATCCAGATAAACATATCTTATTGATATATTTAGGTATAATACACAAAATAAAAATATCCTTACTTAAGCCACCTTAATCTTAGTTGCAATTAAAAGTTTGCTTATTTTATGTAGAACTATATTAAGAGTAACCTTATTGCTCATGCCTTAAAACATTAGTTTAATTAACAACTTTAAAGATATTTACTTACACATTTAGAAAATATTCTTAATAGCTCAGAGTTTTTTTAAAGACTTTTAATTTTATGTGTCTTTGGACAATTTAATTTCTATATGTTCTGATAGTGGATCTGCGGTCATTTATTTTTATTTTTTTGAGATGGAGTCTTGCTCTTGTTGCCCAGGCTGGAGTGCAGTGGCACAATCTCGGCTCACTGCAACCTCCACCTCCCAGGTTCAAGTGATTTTCCTGCCTTAGCCTCCTGAATAGCTGAGATTACAGGCATATGCTACCATGCCCATAGTTTTCATATTTTTAGTAGAGATGGGAGTCACTATGTTGGCCAGACTGGTCTCGAACTCCTGACCTCACGTGATCTGCCCACCTCAGCCTCCCAAAGTGCTAGGATTACAGGCATGAGCCACTGCATCTGGCCTGAGGTTATTTTTAATGAACTACAGATCAAAATTGTGGTCTACGTAAGACGGCACAGCTCCAACATAAGTACGTTATGCCTGCATAAACACTAGGAGAGACAGTCACAGAGCGACAATGAACACTGAGAAAGAGGTGACCCAGAGCAGTGAGGAGATCAGTCAGATGATCCCTACTACTAATTTAATATTTGTAGCCTAAGTATTTAAACTCTCTGAGCCTTGTTCTCCTCCTTTGCAAATGGAGGATAAGAATTCCCAAGGCTGTCGTGATTATTAATATGCAGAAGTAGCATAAGCTGAAAGCATAAGACAAGGGGATATTACTGCATGTATTTGTTATTATTTTTATACAGAGATGGGGTTTCACTGTGTTACCCAGGCTGGTCTTGAGCTACTGGCCTCAAAGGATCCTCCTGCCTTGCTCTCCAAATTTGCTGGGATGAGCCACTGTGCCCGGCCCTATTCCGCATTTAGATACTAATATGGCCAAACATGTGAAAAGATTATTGGGTAATGGATGGTAATACACCCATCTGCTCATTTTTGAAGGATACGTTTTTTAACTTTTCTAAGACTGAAGGAAAAGTGATTGTTTCCATGCAATGTTATATTCAAATTTAAATATCACTGCATCACCATGTGTATGAATCCTCATTGACGTATTGGGTAGTAAAAATAATAATGCAGGAAAACTATAGAAATTGTGTATTAATTAGCCAATTTTGGTGCACTTGTGGAACTTATAAAACATAACTTCACCCAGACTCTTAAAACTGTGTTTGTGAAGTTCTTTTGAAAGCCGTGTTAAGATGTTAGCAAGAGAATTTCTGATTTTTCAAAAAACAAACTTGTCAAAATTTATTTGGCAGTTTTACAGCTTTATTAATAACTTTACTATTTGGCAGGGAGGCATCCTAATTAAAAATAATTTCTAAATGGTATAAGACTACATGATTCCCATCCAGTTGTTGGTCCTGACCTAAGGACGCTTCTAACATAGAAAGTGACGCTGGCTTAGTACGACTTTATTCTGCTGTTGGGTTAAGTGACTTGTTCTCCCTTGGATGCTATCCAGAAGCTACGGCCGGGGCAGAATGTGGGGTTGTTTGGCTACTGTAGATGGAGCTGCAGGGAGCACATTCCATCAGTACTGTGCAGTTAGTATCGCCTGCCTATTTGCTTCTGAGTATAATAGTCTATGGTCTATAAAGCACTAAATGATTGGGCCTTCACCACTTAGAGATCAGTCTTCCTCCCTGGGCAAATTCAGGGCAATTGAGATCAGCTGGAGGTCTGCTGCTCCTAGCTCCCAGCTTCCATCTACAGGGAACCAGAGGCAGGGACTCTTCCTAGAAAGGCCCTCACTTAGGAAATGCCTTGCCTTCCATTAGCCAACAAAGAACTAATCTGGGAATATTTAGAGCATGGCAGGAAGCCCATCTTTTAAGCAGAGTTGAAAAGCAGAGCATTTCTGCTCTTTAGAAAGAACAATACATTCAATGAGAACTCTCTCAAATTCATTAAAGCCTCATATTCAAATAATACACACAGTACATTTTCTCCTTTCTTCCCTTCAAGTCTTGATTGTTTGCTGGCTTACTCCTCTAGTTCCTTTGTTTGGCCCGTTTCTCACTGCTCTCCTCCCACGTAGAGGCTAAACGATTGAATGAGAAAAACATTTTAATGCTTGATACTGTTTTTGAAATTTTCAACTTTAGATTTGATCTAATAGGAACACCCTTATACATATTCATTTATTTATACGTTCACCCAGCAAATATGAATCAAAGCCTAATATATGCCATCACATAGATAGGTGCTTCAGATATAGTAGAAAACAAAACAAACAAAAGCCTGGCCTTTGTAGAGGTTATGGCTTATTTAGAAAGAGAGAAAATAAACAATTACATATGTGTAACACCAAAAGTATGTAAGTGCTATGAAGAAAAATAAAGCAGAAGGAATGAGAGATTTATCTTTTAGATAATACGATCTGGAGTGATCTCCCTGGAGAGGTGATAATTGACCAGAAAGATGAATGAAGTCAAAGGTGTGAACAGCGCAAGTATGTCGGTGGTCACCAAGTACAGACACTAAGGCTGACTGATGCTTGGTATGCTATATTGAAAAGAAGTAGGATTGGTGAGGAATGTAGCCCGGGTTAGGTCACCGAAGACCTTGTAGGCAGTAGCAACAACTGTTTATTTCACTCTAAATGTGATGGGAAGACATGATATGGTTTCTGGTAGGAATGCTGATCTGCTCTGTGATGAAAATGATCTCTGAAGAATGGTCTCTACAGGTGAGGCAGAACTATAGGCCATCCGGGTCAACAAGGTGAGAGGGAATGGTTCCCTCGGTCTTGGGTGCTGAATAGTGAGATTTGAGATATATTTTAAAGGACTACTCAACTGGTTTTGCTGATAGATAGGATGCAAGATTCGAGGGAAAGGAAAGAGTAAAGGATGACTCCAAATATTTTGTCAGAAAATTAATTAATATTGTTTGCAGAACTGTTAGGTACTGCTAGGAGCTAAGTAATTCCAACCTATAACAATGCTTACAAAAGAGAAACTAGGAGTTACCATTATCCAATTTGCAATAGGAATGCCCATTCGTTTCTTTTAATAGCAAGATCCTTTAGTGCAGTTGAAGTATGATTCAATTATTATAAAATCCATTTAGAAAGAATTATTTGGGAACATAAGTTAAATCCACCTGCATTTAGCGTTGGGAGAGAATAGCCAAAGGCATGCCCTCCCCTGTCATCTAAGGGCACATCATTAGGGTGACCAGGCATACCTGTTGGCCACAGGACAAGATGTCTACTCCCTTGGCACAAGTGACACACTTCTTTGCATTCTTAAAAGTGTCTTAGCTTGGACAGTAAATCACATTCCCCCCCCCACAACATAGTCTAAATACAGGAAATAAACTCAGCAGCTTAAATTATTTTCCATGCAAAAATATAGAAAATCTGGAGACATTAAGAAAAAATTGGAGGCAAACCATCCCTCCTGCAAAGCCTGATGCCAGCAACAAAGATAGCAGGATGACAAAGAATGGCATCCCACATCTACATGTGTTTATAGTTGCATATAAATTCTACCCTGTACCACATGCTGGATATTCAGATCACAGTCTACAGTAATGGTTTATATTCCTACAGTAATGGTTTATATTCCTGATGGTTTATATTTGTAAAGTAATGGTTTATATTCCTGATGACTTCAGAATACTCCCGCAAAGTACCCCAGTCACACCAGAATGTGTTATTCTATTTTTCACCAGCTACCACTGGATCTCAAGTAAATGAGGTAATTCTATTCAATAGTAACAATATAGTTGTATTAATAGGGGCAGAAAATTTAAGCCTCTTGGAAGTTTTACCTAAAGGGCAAGATCACCAAGATAGGCCTACTGTACCTTTAAGTTGTTAAAAATTATAAACAAACAAATAAAATCACTGTCTCTGGTCTGAAAGGAGCAATAACCTGTGCCCATGTACTCTGACTTTTCAAGCCTGAGCCTCATTACCTGCATTCCTGCTTTGGACTCTGGTTTCTCTGAATGTAGCCAGGTCTAAAATTACTTGCTCTTCCCTCCCTCCCTCCCCTTCTCTCTCTTACTCTCTCTCTGTCTCTCTCTCTCTCTCTCTCTCTCTGTCTCTCTCTCTCTCTCTCTCTGTTCTCTTTTCTATTTTTCCTTCTCTCTTTCTTTTGACTGAGTCTCACACCGTCTCCTGGGCTGGAGTGCAGTGGAGCGATCTCGGCTCACTG